>PVKZ01005644.1:0-48961 GCA_004027375.1 Macroglossus sobrinus
AACGAGGACAAAGAAGGGGCACATGACGACAGGAAAACCCTGGGGACGGTGGAGAGCCCGTCTGCCCTGCAGGTGTCTGATAAGGAGGCTCTCGGCCCCTCCGCACTGTCACGTTAGCGGTGCGGCCGCACTCGGGCGTCAGGGCCGACGCTGCAGGGCAGTTCCTGGGGACAGAGGCTCCGGGTGACGGAGCCAGCGGCCGGTGGGTGGGCGGGAGTGGGGCGGGAGGGGCCACGTGCGGCACTGAAGGAGCAGAGGCGGCACGTGTGCTGCAGGCCGAGGTGGCTGCTGGGCTTCGGCCCCTGGGACGGGGTCCTGGAGCGGCGCTGGGGACACGAGCCCTCCGCGCGTTGACGGGGACAGAGCTGGCCGCTGAGGGCAGCGCCTTTGGGGCGCCCCGGGCCGGAGGCACCGCCCGGAGCCCGGGGCCACACACGCACCTGGCGGTTCTCCATCCTCTTCCAGCGGAGCTGGGCGTTGGCCGCTGCCATGGCTTCCACCACGAAGGTCGTCGTCACGAAGCTGCGGGGGAAGGGCGCGCGTGAACGGCCAAAGGCGGCTGGGACGCTGGAGGAGGCACGAAGGGCCGGACCCACAAGCCCCAGGCAGCCTCTTCTGAGCGAAATCTCAAAATGGGTCTGACCCGACAAAGAAAAGTGTGTGTGTGCACATGTGACACCCAGCACGCCGTCCTGATGTCCCTGTTTCCATCGAGAATGCGCTCCGGATACCCGGGAGAGAGGGGGGGGCGTGAAGCGAGCTGATGGGAGGCAGCGTGAGTCTGGAGGGGGGAGAGGACGGGACAGTGCACAGCGAGGAGGGGCGTGCTGGGGGTTGCAGTGTGTGTGGGGGGGAGGTGTCCTCAGCCAGAGGAGGAGGCTGCTTCACAAGGCGCCCACCCCCCGACCCTGGCTTCTGGGAAGGGCAGCGGGCAGCTGTCACCTCTCCTTGCTCGGACACAGACAAGCGGTCAAGTCCCAGTCACACACACTAGTGCACAGAGCACCGGCTCGGATAACTGAAAGGGAACACCTGGCTCAGGAATCTGTCCCTCTCTCCGCCCCCCGCCACCCCCTTTTTGGCAGTACTGTTTACTTTCCTAATAACCCGGGCGATAGTCAAAGAAGCTCGCATTTTAATGGCCCAGAATCAAAAGCGAGACTGGGAGGTGGCACCAGACATTTGCCGACAAGTGAGACTAGAGTGAAAGACCCCGTCTTTTCCTTTCCTCCGGAAGGAAGTGGAGGCCCAGGCGACAGCTGGAAGGCGTGCGTGCGTGCTTCTGTCAGCGGAGGGAATGGGGAGCGCCGCCCCAAAGCACCTGAGCTTAGTCTGACCTGCTCGTCTCTCTCTCTCTCTGAGGCCGGCAGAGGGACTTGACCCCGAGCCCTACCTCCTCCAGCGCTGTCCCCTGCCCCAGGCTGACTGCTCAGCCCAGCCCACAGGCGGCAAGGGGGTGGGGGTGGGGGAGTAGAGGGGCAGCCAGCTCTTGAACCTCCCATTCCAGTCTCCCAGAAAAGATTCTCATTATCTTGCCTAAGTGACCATTTTAAGGGCTTCAGATTTTCCCTCTTTTTGGAAGTAAAACCAAAATCCATCTTAATTACGGGGTAAAGAGGCTTCTCATGGTTGCACCCAGCCACCTCATTGATCATGTTCAAACATAAACTGGCTTGAGCAAGACGGCGGGGGGGGGGGGGACATGGAGGCCTCTAGCTGGCCCCCCCCCAATCATCACTTCCCGCTCAGACGGCTGCCTGTGCTGAAGGTCCTTTAAAGGGGACAGCGGAGTCACAGAAGGACAAGGACTTCTAGGACTCCTGGCTGCCAAGGCTTGCAGTATGTAACGAGCCAGCAGGACCCTGAGGTTGGCCCCCAATCCCCCCACTACTCACTGTCTGTCTCCCCACCCCAACCCCCCACCCAAAGAAAGGAGAAGCGTCTGCAAGGCGGGGCTCTTCGTGCAGTGGGGTACCCTGGTGCCTCTCCCAAGGGGGGTACCCCTTGGGGGTGCTGCCAGCTGTCCCCTCCCACTTCGTTTCTGCAGCTTGTGGATTCCCGCCTGGTTGAGACGGCAGGAAATGCTTAGTCCTAAGTCCCTGGCCCGGGCCAGCTGTGAAGGGACTTCGGACCTGCCTGTGGGTCACTCAGTGGGGGAGCACCGGCTGGAGAACCCCACACACTCAGCTCGGGGGGGGGGGGGAAGGCTTGGGAAGGCCCTGGCCTCCTCCTGGCTGCCAGGTGCAAGGGCAGGTGAGGTTAACCCTTGATTGTGTGTGTACCTGTACGTTCATCGGTCCCTCTGTGAACCATCTTGAGCAGATTCTAAATCCCAAACTGCCTTCCCACTTCCCCTTCGACGACGGTCAGCTTCTCCTCTGTGGCTTCTCAGATACACACCCCGGGGGTGGGGGTGGGGGGAAACACGTGGGTGCCCCTCGGCTTTGCCCCCGCCCCCGTCCCAGGGGAGACAGCCCCTTACCTCATGAAGGCCAGGAACACCAGCAGGACCAGGCTGACGAGCCACCCGGCGGTGGCAAAGGCCTTGGGCATGGTGAGTGCGCCGGTGCCCACGATGAGGTTAAACATGTACACCAGTCCCACCTGGAAGCCACAGAAGGGGCGCTCAGCCCGGAAACGAACGTGCCGCTTCCCCCAGCGGTCATCTTGGGATGGCCCTTGGGGATGGCGAAACCACAGAGGCCGGGAGGCCCGACTCCGGATAGGGACATGGGTAAGGCGGGGCCTCTCCCCCCTCAGGGGACAGGCCCTGCACCCCGACGCTGAGGACCAGACACGCACGTGAGGGCGACTGACAGCCCGCGTCCCATCAGCCTGCGCCTCCACTTTGCCTGTCGCCATCCCCATCACCTCGCTGCTTCTCATCGGTCAAAGCTGAGTCGGATGCGTCCGCTCCCTGTGCGAGCAGACCGCGGGCTTCCTGAGGACACGCCGGCACACCTGGGCTGCCCTCTTCCTGGCCCGCCGAGCACGTGACCTGAGCGCGGTCTTGTGGGGCGCCGACCCTCCCGCTGCGCCCCTGTCCCCTGCCCTCCTTGCCACATGAACTCCAGCGGTTAAAAACGAGACGGAACTCACAGGCCACGAAGCTCACATTTGAAAGCTCACATTTGTGTGTTTTTTTTAGCATAGTCACAAAGTGGTGCGACCAGCACCACCATCGAGTTCCATGTCAGCATCCCAGAACACCCCACATCCACCAGCAGCCACCCCAGCCTCTGACGACCGACCTCGGGAGAGGGGGGACCGCTGGGCCACCGATGTCACGTCTTAAACTCGCTCTAATTCACCCAGCTCAGCTCCAGCCCAGTGAATTACAACCAACCCTTTTCCAGATCTTGACTACGAAATTCCTTTACCTGACCCGAAGGGCCTGCCCTCCACAACCCTCTCCGTTCCCACTGAACCTCCTCTGTCTCCATCATGACTTCCCGCCCCTCCCCAACCCTCCCTGTCCAGGCCACCACCCCGGACTCGGTTACATTCTTAGGCGTCACTCACCATCGGCTAGTTCCAGAAGCAGGTGCTGCCCGTGAGCTGCCTTCAGCCTTCCCCGCCCCAACCTCCCTGACCCCCGGCCTCGACGGGACCCAGCACCTGTTTCTTCGAGTTCCTGATACAAAAGCTGCTAAAGGTTCCCAGAATAAACAGACAGACAAACACGATGGCGAGTTCCACAGCAAACGGTGGGAACCGTCCTCACCCACATCACCGTCTTTTCCTTGTTCCTCACCACGAAATTCGCAGTATTAACCGCTCCAAACCTCGGCTGTCGAGCCCCCAGACCCGTGGCCCCCGGCTCTCTCGGGTGAAGGCGGCACCTCCTATGTTATGGGGGTGACAGGCCATCCTCTGAGCCATCCCCATGCCTCATGCCTTCTTTGCTGAAAACTCAAAGCATCAGCCCCCACCCTGCCTGCCCTCCTGTCTCTGGGGAGCAGGCGTCCCCCCCCCTCCCTGCGGAGGCTCAGCCCCCCTCCCTGGGGTCCTCTCCTCCTTCTCTTCTAGCCCTTCCACTCTGCCTACACGTCCTGGACACCTTTAAGACGTCACCCTCTCACTTTCCATGAACCAAACTCACCGAAGGAGCCACCTGTACCCTCTGCCTTCCTCCCCACGTTCCTATGCTTGGTGGTTTCCAGCCCCAGCATTCTTAAAACCCACCATCCTCCCTCCTGAGCACTCCACACCCCGGTGCCCGCGGCTTTCGTCCTAAAGTCTCCCGTGGCTTCCACCACAGAGCCCTTCCCCAGCCTCCTAAACCTGTCGTGCTCCCCACTTCTGAACCCCGGGAGCTGGAACACCTCTTCTGCTCGCGCTTGGGGTTTTGTTGGTGCGTTTATCTTTCCCCTGTCACTACATCCGAGGCTCGCAGTGGCCCGTGTCTCACTTCTCTCTGCGCTTCTGAGGGTGCCTGGCACAGCGGAGCTGACTAGACCCAGTTCAGGTTCTTTCTGACGCTAACCTGACAGTCTTCGTCTGTTTTATTTTTTTAAAAAAATTTTATAATAAGAGTTTATTTGAGCCAAATTGAAAACATATGTGGCGAGCGAGATCGCAAAGGTGCTAGTCTTTGTCTGCGTTCAACATCACAATCTCCATTTGATCCCGTACACAGATCCCAGAAGGATAAAAACAAGGCTGATTCGTCTCCTAGAGCACCTGGTGACATCATGACACTGCTGTGACGTGACCCCCTGCTAAGAACCCTGGTGGCCTTAGGAGACTGCGTGTGAGGGCGACGGCTGGGCGGGAAACAGGACCCACGGCCCATCGCTGCCTGGCCCTCTGAACCGGAGTCCCCAGTGCTGACCTTTCACAAGGAACTGTGAATGTCCAGGAGAAATGACATTTTACTTTCTTGTTGGGGTGACTTCAATCACGGGCGCGCTGAGGCTGGTACATCCGAGCGTGAGTCATTTAGTTAAAGCTCGGTCGTACTTTTACACGCGTAGTCAACGACTCCGAGAGCCTTCCACGAGCCTGGCCTGGTGCTGGGCGCTCGGTGGGTGACACTGAGCAAGCCGGACGGGGCCCCTGACCTCACGGAGGAGGGGCAACGAGGAAACAGCGTTGACTGCCTCAGAGACGCGCTCTGAAGCCAAGAAGCAGGGCTTTGTGACAAAGCTGTGGGGACATTGCAGAAAGAGGCGACATTCAAGCCAGGGCCTGAAGGAGCTGCCCAGGGAGAGGGCCAGGGGAGAGACCTCCAGAGACAGGCCTGAGGTGGCCAAGAGGCGGGGCACGTCTGAGCAGCCTGAGGCCACCTGAGCCAGGCTGCCCGTGACAAGAAGTCTCAGGCTTTGTGGGGCTTTTCAGCAGGGCACTAGCACATCGGTCCCCAGCTGATCACCTGACACCTCATCTCCCCACAGCTCTGTTCTCCGCGTGTTTGCTTTTATAAGCAGCAACGCTTAGGCCGGGTAGAACCTCACTTCCTTACGGAAAATGGCCCTCGTGATGGATGGCTCTCGAGGAGGAAGGGAAGAAAGCCAAGAGGCCTACGAAAGTGACAGTTCTTGGCCAGAAATTATGGGGAAATTAAATAGTACAAGAGGCACTTGTAAATTCAGGGATGCCTGAAGGCTTTGGAGTGTAAAAAGTCAAGGTTTTACTGTAGATCAGGACTTCTCGGCCTGAGCACTACTGACATTTAAAGCTGCATCATTCTCTCTCACAGGGGCCTGTCCTGTGCATTGTGGGATAGTTAGCAGCATCCTTGGCCTCTACCCACTAGATTCCAGTACCCCTACCTTGCCCCTATGTCTCCAGACATTGCCGAATGTCCCCTGGGGTGCAAGACTGCCACCAGCTAGGAACCACAGCTGAAGCACACGCCCAACAGAAAAACCTCAAATAATTCTCAGCGGAAAAGACCCTTTCAGAACTTTACAGAGAATATCGTTAGAGAGAAGCTGCTGGTGGTTAGGATCAGAAATGTGCAGTCACACCTGTGTTGTGTCATCGTTCTATTTTAGTTCAGAAGCAAGCACCCTGGGCCTGGTTGGGCTGAGGGAATCCTGCAGGAGAATGTAAGGCTTTAGCTCCAGTAAAGGTGGCCGGTAAAGGTGACCAATCGCTAGGAGCGGATGATGGAGGCAGGAAGCAAATCTGAGCCGAGCCACAGGCTGGGCCAAAGGCAGGTGTGGAGCAGGAGAAAGTAGATAATATTCTCTCCTGCTGGTGAGGGACCGTTGTGTGGGGACAGCCTCCTGAGATGGGTGGCTGGAGGCTGAGGATTGAAGCCTTAACGCAGTGGCAGTAAGGACCCAGGCATGCTGTGGCCACTGTGGGCTCAGCCGAGTCCCCTCCCGTTCTCGACTCTTTCTCTACGGCTGCGCTGGAGAAGGCACTACCCTTGTCCCTTAGGACGGGCGACCTGCTGCCCCATGCTCTAGGGAGTTCGGTGCAGTGTCCCAGCTGCCTCACGCCCTGCCGGCCGCCTCACTCGCGAACGTGCATGACGCGGGGTCACAGGCACCTTTCCGCGGCCTCCTCTGTGGCAGCCGTCAAAGGAAACAGCAGCCAGCAGAGAAGAGGAAGTGACCGCGAGGACGAAGGCAGTGAAACGAGCGCTCTTTCCCTCGAAAGCAACGGCAGCAACGGCAGCGCTGTCCGCCAGGGCTGGGCTGGGGAAGGGAGCCCCCGCCGCTGGCCCCGGGCAGGCGGTGGTCCAGCACACTCTCTGCTGGACTCACGCCTCCCCTCGGCCTGGAGCCGCGCCTGGTCCCCACGAGCGGCGACACAGACACGCCTGCTCTGAGATCACTTCCTGGGGGCACGTGCGGGCCTGAATCATGTCCCTGTGCCCGGCACTACGCCATGGTGAGTGAAGACAGACATCCCTGACACAAAAGGAGGCCGGGGGAGGCTCTGTGCTGGGGACGCCCAGGCTGAGGGCACGTTCCCGGACCACGGAAGACCCACTGTCTCAGGCTCCAGAGGCACCAGAGCAGGTTCTGCCTACACTGTGCTGAGCCGAATTCCAAACGGCACCCACAGTGAAGCCAGTTCCACAGTCTACCTGGGCTCGGTGGATAATGAACCTTACGCCCTTCTGTGAGGTGTGTTATCCACTGAGCCCAGATTCCGGTCTTATGGGGGATCAAGAACTGTCCTCCCAAGATGAGACAGTTAAGGAAACCTCAGGAAGCAGACATGTCCTCTCCTGAAACCCTGATCACTAACTCCTGGTAATGTCACCTCATCCTCAACACCACCCAGCCAGACTGTTTATAGCAAATGCCCAAACACACAGGAAAGCGAAAAAAAAAAAAAAAGAAAAACGCAGAACCCATTAAAGCTTTCAGGGTTCGCTGCCCAGTTTCCTGTGGGCACATGCCGACATGCGAAACGATTACCTGAACAACTGGGGACACACAAAGAGTGGCCCTCTCAAAGTTCTTCCCTTCCCCAAACTCAGTTACAGAAATGACTCAGCTCTAAGCTTACAGATGTTGTGAGAAGAAGCAGGCCCTTGGTGACTTTTACGGACAGTGCGGGCAGTTCGTTGCTGATACCAAGACAAGGCTGCGTGCTGTTACACGTCTGCTCAGATGAGAGGGACGTGATTTGATTCATTCCAAAGAAGACGTCCCCTGACAAATGAGTGAGGTGAAGGCGGCCCCTTCGTACTACACACAAAGGACACACACCCAGCTGGAGGACACTGGGATAGGAAAGGCTGTTTCCAGCTGTACCCAGAGTTGCTTCCTTATCCATCAGACACAGGGCAGGAATCCCCAGGCTAGGAAGATAAGTGCAAAGCAGGGCAGCTGTTTAAGGCTAGGTAAGATCTAGAAAGCCCTTAAGTCTTGCTACTTAAGACAGTGCTGCTGCTGCCTCCCCAGGGATACTTGGCAGCAAGGTGAGTCAATCATTTAAATATTCCACTCCTCCAGCTACTCAACCAGGTGAAAGGACTCCACGATGTAATCATGACCAGTATGTATTACACAAAGATAGACTGAGTGTGTGTGTGTGTGTGTGTGTGTGTGTGTGTGTGTGTGTGTGTAGGGAGGTAATACAGACCCAAGACAGGGGACAATCATTCTAACTACAGAGTCCATCAAACTGCACTTGGAAGTGTCTGCACGCTTTCTCTGCCTCTTACGCCATACGAGACTACGAAAGTTGTGCAACTTAAAATTAAGCTGAAAACTGAAGTGGTTTCAAACTGCTGAGATGAGCAAAACCCAGAGCCGACAGCTGTCAATCACCGTTCATAGGAATCAGCAGGCGTTAACAGTGTGCAAATGGCAGCAGCGCTGACATACGTATACATGTTACAAAGAGTAAGCCGATTTTGTTTTCTTGACCACTCTCTGATCAACATCTAAAAAGTGAACAAACCTAACTCTCACAACACGCTGTTAAGCCAGGACAGCAGCCCCAGGGCTGCTGCTGAAGGGAGGTCCCCCACTCCGGGTGTTCCCAGGGTCTAGGCGAGCAGAGGCACCAGCTAGTACCGTCCACAGGAAGCAGAGTGCTTTTCTAGAAGCCAGGAGCACTGATGTGGGCCAAACAGGTTCTAAAAGTACAACTCACATAGGGTGAATAGAGCTCCCCGGTCTCTGTGATTTCACCCGCCATTTCCAAAAGTGAGGAAGGGTCCCTCCGCCGCCGCCGAGTTTCCTTCCGGATAGGGGTGGTGGCTGCTGCAGCTCCTTAAAGCAAAAGAGCAGATTTCAGCTTTCTGATGGCCGGAGATGGGGTCACTGGAGGTTTGCAGCCCAGCCCCGCCCAATACTTTTATCACAGACACTTGATGGCCTCAATATCTGTCACAAGACAGCTGGGAGGGAAGGGTATCCCTGGATGACAGACACCTGGCTGGATTCTTTTTCCTGGCTGTGCAGGACATGAATGTATTCAATGCCGCTCAGACCCCAAGAAATATAAGGGGCCTTAGAAACCACGCAGTCACACCCACTGCAAGCGCCCACTTTACACAATGAGCGTCCTTTACAATATCCCCATTTACAGCCAGGAACGGCGAGCTCACTGTCATACCGATCGGTCTAAGACACTGCCTCCTCCGCCTAGGGCGAGGGGCTGGGGGGCTTTCCCCGGTCGTCCTCCAACACGATTCCTTGCCCCAAAGCCTCTGCTTTTCAACGGGCCCTCCACTTCTCACTCCCAACTCGCCTTCTGCCTTGCCTTGGGGCTCCCCCCACCCTTAAGCCTTTCTCAGGGCCTCGCTCCGAGACTCTCCCCGACTTCTTCCCTCCTGGAGGAGCTCCGGGTCTGGCGCCGCCGCCGCTGCATCCCATCCCATCCTCGCGCTCGGCCCCTCACCTGCAGCGTAGCTCGCTCCGGGACGCCACGATCGCCGCCGCCTCCAGCTACTCTGCTGCCGGCGCCAGCTGTCCCGCACCAGCGCCCCCAGTGCGCATGCGCTCGCGCCGGGAGCTCCGCTGGTCCGCGCAGCGCGCTGATTGGGCGCCTCGCGGAAGTGGGACTGGAAATGGGCCCTGGCGGCTGCCGTCTGCGTGGCGGAAGTGGGATGGAGGTACTCCCACGCGCATGCGGAAGAAGCGACTGCCGGCCGGGATGGGAAGCAGGACTGGTTGGAAGAGGTGGCTGGTGCCTTTTGCTGGGGACAGTTTGATCGGCGGGGTGTGGGTGTGAACTTGGCGGTTGCGGGACCCCAGTGGTTGAGATTGCGGGGGAGGAGTGAGGGCAGAGAGTAGCCTGCAGCTCCACACAAAGCAGAAGGGACTGCAGCTTTAAGCTTGCTTCACCCTAAAGTGACCTGGTTGACCTGGCTTGGGAGGTGGGGGAGAGGGAGGGCCGGAGCCCAGAGGGTGGTTGGATATAGGTTTAAGACAGGACTGGAAGTGGATCCTGGAGCAGAGTTTCAGGACGGGGCAAGCGATGGGAACTTTGGGGATAAGCCTTGGTGTTTGGGCTTGAGTCTTGGAAGTTCTGGGAGGTGGGGCAGAAGGGACAGGCAGACATGGCAGCTCAGGCCTGGCTCCTTGAGATGCAAGTCAGGGATTGTTTAACTATCTTTACCCAGCCCTGCTCCCCTTCTTGCAAGGGGTTTAGAGGCCGTGTTCTCTGAAGTGTTTAGAAGGAAAGGGTTGGAGGCTCTTTTGACAACTTAGCCCCAGGAGGCATTTAGCGCATGGAGAGCCCGGGCTCCCCCCATTAAGTGGGCAGAAACTCAGGGCCCTGAAGTCTGTGCCCTCCCCACCCACAGGCTGCTACCATGAGGTTAAATCAGAACATCTTGCTGCTGGGGAAGAAGGTGGTGCTGGTACCCTACACCTCAGAGCATGTGCCCAGGTAACTGTTCCACCTGACATGGGGCGCAGGCTGCTCTCCAGGGCACCGTGAGGAGGGTCGGCCTTCCTTTGCTCAAATCGCAGAGGCTGATTCCTCTGAAGAGAAACATCGGTGTGAGAAGTTATTACCTACAGGCA
The DNA here is from genome assembly GCA_004027375.1 of Macroglossus sobrinus. Classification (NCBI taxonomy): domain Eukaryota; kingdom Metazoa; phylum Chordata; class Mammalia; order Chiroptera; family Pteropodidae; genus Macroglossus; species Macroglossus sobrinus. The sequence continues at coordinate 10,449 of PVKZ01005644.1, forward strand.
AAAGTGAACACTGGGACGGAGGAGTGTGGCTTCCTCGGAAGAAGTCACCCATGTCTGTTTTTTCCCTCACCCTGCCAGCTTCCTTTTTGGCTTTTCAGCAGGGATTTTTTTTTTTTTTAATGTAAACTAAATGTGCGTAAGAAAAAAAAATAAATAAATTGTCTTCTCTCCTAATTATAAATTAGTGATATCCTTTGGTGCCAGTGAGTATGCTCCGTATTTGGAGACGTGATGTGAACTTGTCATAAAATTGAGCTGATGGCTTGTTCTGATGTCTACTGTTTTGAAAGGCCAGGACATTAGACCGGGATGATGGTGGTGTAGGGGTGTGCTCTACTTGTAGTTTTCATTTTTGGGGGGTTCCTGGTGCCTGGCCTTTGTGAAGATCTGTCCAGACTTCTTTGCCGAGCTTGCCATATACTTCTCCTGGTGAATTTGAGGAATATTTGGCTTCAGACTGCTCTCCCTTAATTCTCCCTGAGACAGAGTGGGAAGCTGGACCGGTTAGAACTGACCCCTCCTGCTGTCCGCTAGATCTTGTGCCTGTGGTCTTCTGCCTTAGCAGCAATTATAGCCCTTTCTTTCCGTCTTCTGTGAGCCCCTTGGTACTCCTGTAGGGTTCTTCTTTCTACCACCAACTTTTTTCATCTCAAATAGCGTCAGACCCCTGTCAGCCCTGCCTGCCCCAGGACATCCCTGTATCGCCGCAGGTACCACGAGTGGATGAAATCAGAGGAGCTGCAGCGTTTGACAGCCTCCGAGCCGCTGACCCTGGAGCAGGAGTATGCAATGCAGCGCAGCTGGCAAGAAGATGCGGACAGTGAGCAGCAGAGGCCCCGAGCCGGGCTGGGAGTGGGAGGGCTGACTCCAGAGGCAGTCTCTGGGGTCCCTCCCTTGCTCATTCCCAGCTGTAACCCTCCTGGGGCCACAGAAATCTTGAGAAAAACACCCCATGAAACACCTAGAAGGTGCCTGAAACTCTCATTCTCTGATGCCCACTGAAGCCAGTCCCTGCGGCTGATGCTTCCTCCCCACTCACTGCACCAGGTTTGGAAGAATTTAGAAAAAGTATTTTGGGCTCTGGCTGGAACTGAGGCCTTGCCCCTCACACTCCTTGTTGCAAGCCCGGTGTGGTTCCTGCTCTTCGGGCCTCCGGCTGAGGCTCGTTTCCTGCCAGAGGCTGAATTAGGGCTTCGTTATCGGCCGTAGGAAGCTCTGGCCTTCCTTTTCTTCCACCAGACTTAGAGATGATGGTGATTCTCTGGCTTGGGTAGGAAGACTGTCCTCACTGCACTTGAGGACCCTAGGGGATAACCCCGTCGCCTCCCTCTTTAGAGTGTACCTTCATCGTGCTGGATGCAGAGAGGTGGCAGGCCCAACCAGGCGCCACAGAAGAGAGCTGCATGGCGGGAGATGTGAACCTCTTCCTGACAGATCTGGGGGACCCCTCCTTGGGGGAGATTGAGGTCATGATTGCAGGTTTGTTCCACCTGGCCCTGCCTTCCCTCCCTTCTGGCCCTCGGATCTGCTAAACTTTAAGCCAGTTGAGGCTGCACAGGGACCTCAGAGTTTAATGAGAGGCATTGGTTGACCCAGCACCTGGCTGCCACCCTTGGTACCCCCTTAGCCTGGTGGTTCACTTTGTTCTTGTCATATGCTAAGGCGTGAACTTAACCTTTGATTGTAGGGTTTTCAAACTTCAGTCTTCCCCATTTTGGAGGTGGGCTGGGGACCCTCCAAAAATAAATGACCTACCCCGGAGCATCTCCCCAAGCTGTGGGAGGAGCTCCCCAGTGTCTGTCCTTCTTGGCCCTTATCCTTCGCCTAAGGAGCTTGTGCACCTGTTCATGAGGCAGCACGCTGAGGTTAGGGGGTCAGCTTTGGGGTCGGGTTGCTATGAGACCTTGGGCGAGTCATTTGCCTTCTCTGTGTCTCCGCCCTTTCATCTGCAGAATGGTAATGATATTTATAAACTTCAGAGGCGTGAGGGTTAGATGAGGTCGTATCTGTCCGGTGCCTGCTCTGGAGCCTGGCACGTGGCATCAGCGACTTGTTTTCTCCTAGATCCCAGCTGCAGGGGCAGGGGCTTCGGCACCGAGGCCGTCCTCATGATGATGTCTTACGGTAAGGAAGCCGGAGCAGACCGTCGGGGAAGTGGCCAGGCCCTAGGTGAGGGCCTAGCACATGGTGGGAGTGAGCCTTCTTCAGGCCTGAAGTGGGGGGAGGTGACAGGTGACAGGTGACAGGTGCCTCCACTGCCAACTGGGACTGGAAAGGCAAGAAGGTGCTGGAGAGACCTTCGTCCTGCAGCTTGTCCCTCTCTCATTTCTGGGAGGAGTGACCAAGCTCGGTCTGACCAAGTTCGAGGCTAAAATCGGGCAAGGAAACGAGCCGAGCATCCGGATGTTCCAGAAACTTCACTTTGAGCAGGTAAGGATGGCGCCAGAGGGTGAAACCTGGCTCTGGGCCGTGGGGTGTGCTGGGGCTAGGACTCGTGGTTGTAAGGTAGCCAGCCAGCCCTCATCTCTCTGGCTCTCGTAGGTGGCCGTGAGCAGCGTCTTCCAGGAGGTGACACTCAGACTGACCATGAGCGAGCCTGAGCGGCAGTGGCTTCTGGAGCAGACCAGCCACGTGGAGGAGAAGCCCTATGGAGCTGGGTCGTAGGCGCCCCGCGGACGGAACCCCGCAACCGGAGGGGAACCGATGGGGCCTTCGGGGCCGAGTGCACCCAGCCGCGCTCCAAGGCTGGGAATCTCCTTTGGGGCCCTGCAGACTCCGGGCTGGACTTTCTTGGACCTCCCTCAGGCTGGCAGTGTGGCAGAGTGACTCCAGGGTGCCCCTCCTCCCGGCCACACCTACACTCAGACTCTCAGAACCGAGAGCAGGTGTCGAGAGCAGGTGACGTAAGCCCACGGGAGGCATCAGGGAGAAAGTGGAGCAGAAGAAAGGAGCCTGGTGAACAGACTGTCCCTTCCTTTCCCTGGGAAGGTGAGAGGCGCTGAGGCCCTGGCTGGGAGTAAAGCACGTTGCTTGGCCAGCTTCCCGTTTCCTCACTGGGCCTGTGTGGAGGTGAGGCGAGCCACCGGGAGGCCCAGCCTCCAGCATCCAGGTCCAGCGTGAGAGCGACAGGGCAGGGGTAGCCCAGTCCTCTGCACTGGCCTGTGTCCTCCACACCTCATCCCTCCACTTCTGGGAACCGCTGCACCTGACACGGCCACAAGGGGGAGCCGGAGGCACAGGTTCGGGATGGCCAGGCTGCCTGGCACCTGGGCCAGGTCTCCCTACCGCACAGCAAGGGGGACACCCTGACTTCTCGCCGCCCTTGCACTGTCATAATCTGGGATGGCCATCAAGAACGGCCAGACATGTTTCAAAACACAGTTGCAGAAGAGCCTCTTGAGGGCACCCAGGGCATCTGAGGGTTAGAAACAGTCCCTGGCAAGTTGAGACAGCTGCCCAAGGCCTCTCGATGGCAGCGTGGGGCCTGTTGCTGGCCCCCCAGTCCCCTGGATTCTGGCATCTGACACCAGGTCACGCATGTGAAAAACTGGAATTAAACAGCAATGTGAGTGTCTTCTGCGCCACCTGTCTTCACCTTAAGCCCCCGGGGCTTCCCCAACTGGCCAGTGATGTGGTGAGGCGCGGCTTCTCAGGCCTCACCTATGGGGGCCTCCGTCAGAGGGTAGGGTGGGGGCAGGGCGGGCCCAGCTGAGCAGGGCCCAGGGCGATGGGTGCTTGTCCACAAACACCCAAACAAGATGGCCTGATAGTGCCTGGCCCTCCTCTCAGCCCAGGGCTCCACAGGCCCACCTCCCCCGCCCCCCACCTCCCCCGCCCCCCACCGCTGATAAGGGCTTGTCCACAAACACCCAAACAAGATGGCCCGATAGTGCCTGGCCCTCCTCTCAGCCTAGGGCTCCACAGGTCCCCCCGCACCCCCCTTCACTGTCTCCCTCCTTGTTCTCCTCAGTCCCAGGAACCCGCCTTCCCAGGTTTCCTGGTTGGGGCAGAGAGTAGCCCCGGGCCAGCTTCCCTTCCTTCTCTCCAAGCTCTCAGGCCTCCCTGGCTGACCTCCAGGATGTGGCCTCAAGTGCCAGCGGTACAAGGGACCCGGACCTCTCCTGGAGGAACGGGGCATTTCGCCCGTGGCAGTTCCCCTGCACCCACCTGCCACATGGCATGTCCCTGGCTGGGGTTTGTTTTCCCCTCGGCCTGGACGACTGCCCTCCCAGTCAGGCCCACGGCCAGATGAGACGGAGGATCTGGCGCCAGCTCAGGCCACTCCTGGGAATCCCGAACCCCACTGGCTGAGGGCGGAAAGATGAAAGCCAAGTCTTCACATTCCCAGGCTGGCTCCAGCCTAGATTCACACCTTCAGTGCTCCTGGAATCAGGGCTCAGGCCTCTCAGCAGGTGGGGGTGGGCTCCCCCTTCCCTGGGCAAATGTCTGGATGGGGCCCAGCACACCTGTGCAGGTGGACCGCAGAGGGAAGCTCGAGGAAGCCGGGTGGGTCCCAGTCCCACCCCTGGCCACCCAGACAGCTACAGGCCCAAGGCCCTGTGGTTAAAGCTGCCCAGTTGTCACTCCTGGGCTTGAGGTCCCTGCAGCTGTCTCCTACCCTCAGCCGAGACCACCCTGGGGACACCCGCCGACCATTTCCCAAGGCCAGCACAGAGCTCTAAAGGAAGACACAGAGGCCGAGGCAGTTTGGAGAAACCAGTTGAATTTCTGATGGAGTCTGTACAGTTACAGTGGTGGTGTCTGGCTCAGGGCTGGGCAGGGTGTGGCCAAGCCCTCCCCGCACCTGCCCAGGTTCCTGGGGTGGGAGTAGAAACAAACAAAGTTTAAGGCCGAGGCCGCTGCTATGTCCTAGATGCGACAACCTGGAAAAATCATGTTAATCATGAAACAAAAATCCCTCTGAACTCTGCAATACTGCACTCTAAAAAAAAAAAAAAGTGAACGAAATTAAGATGCCCAGCTCAGCCCTCTCAGGACGAGGTGCTTACTGCTGTAATCCAAGTCCTCCAACTCTGGACCGTCATCACTTGGGGTCGTGGCCCCTCGCCCAGTCCCACGGTCCTTGCATGCCGTAGCTCCCAGTGACGTCCCGGGAGGGGTGGCCAGCGGACACCTGGTAGGCTGAAGCCCTCTGCCAGGAGGGGGGACAGAGTCTGCTCTCTGATCGGAGTAGGGCAGGCAAACATTCACGTAATTCTCTAGAAAAATCAGATTGGCCAAGAGGGGAGATGCTGCTGGTGCTGATTTGTGCGTCATTCGTGGGTGAGTGGGGAGGAGGGGGAGGGGGCTGGGTTGGGGTGCGGGCCCAGGCCTCCGGCTTCCCCGGGTGGCCGGTGGGGGCGTGGGGAGCGCTCAGAGGTTGCTGAAGAGTTCGTTTTTCTTGCTCCAGTCCATCTGCGGGGCCCGCTTGTTGCCGCGCTTCTGGTGGGCCCTCTCTTTGGCCGCGGCCAGGGAGATGGTGAAGTCCGCGATGGGGTCGGAGGAGGAGGAGGTAGATGAGGGTGCCGTGGCGTCCTGTTTCTTGGGGCTGTCTTGGGAACTCAGCTGTCAGGGAGGGGAGGCAGAGGGCGGAGTCAGGGCCTGCCTGGCGAGGCATCCTGGTCTCCGAGAGGTGGCTCAGGGAAGCCAGGTCACAAGGACAGAATGTGCCTCGGCATGTGACCTCCGAGGCAGGCTGGGGAGCCGGGACGCAGCGTGGCCTGGGAATGGTCTGCCCGCCCACTTACCTCTTCACTGGTGTCACTGGAGGCGGACCTTGCCAGCACGGGTCTGGGGTTCTCGGAGGCCGCCTCCTGGCAGAGAGAGGACAGGTGTGGGTTGGCGGGGACGGGACGGGGTGGGGAAGCCCTGAGCAAGGAAGGGCGTTCCCGGGGAAGGCGGGTGCCTCGGTCGGACAAGTTCCACTCGCGCCCTGGCCGCCCGCCCACAGCCCCGCTGCCTGGGCCTGCGGGATGCACCACGCTGCGTCCCCCCAAGGCTCAGGTGGGAAGGTGCACTGTGAGACGAGCTGGATCGCCCATCCTCGTCCTCCCAGTGAGGACTTGAGGGCCGACTTGCCCTTTGGGACAGTGACCAAGGTGGGGCTTCCTGGAGCATGAGGATACTAGGGGAACACCTGAGATGCTCCCTGAATCCCCTGTGGCCCACCGATTCTCTACTTGGACTTGACCCCAGGAATCTTGAAAGTGTAACCTGAGGCAGCCAAGAAGGAATAAGGCGGAGGAGAGTTCTAGACCCATAGATGGAGTGACAGAAGGTCCTGGTGGTCCAGGGCCACCCCCCTTGCTGTGTCCCCCGCCAGGAGCCCCTGAGGGGGGAACCCTTTGAGCAGACCCTGCAGAGCACTCGGCTCTGCCGTCCGATGCCGGCCCATCCCGGAGCGAAGGCCTGATGGGACGTCAGCTTGGCGCCCAGCCCCTGCCCGGGATGCCCATGGCCTCAGCTCGCAGCCGGCCCGCCATCCCTCCCCCACCCCCACCGCCCTCCCGGCCCTTCTGCCTGAGGAGGGGGGCGCTTTGTCCTCCCACCCAGACTGGAAGCAGCAGTGGCCGGCGGCCTGCGGCCAGACACTGACGCTCTGTTCTTGGGGGGAAGAATGGCCTCCTCTGTGCGGTGGGGAGCTGGGGGTGGGGCTTGTCCCCTCGGATGGCGGGCTGCGGAGAGGGAGGGGGCGTGCCAGGCCTCCCTCCAGACGGCCCTGGTCCTAGGCCAGGGCCGGGGGAGACCCAGGCGGTTCTACCGCTTGGAGCTGAGGAGGGAGCAGCTTGGAAACCAGAGTCTGAACCTGAGCTTGAACAGCTGTCCTCCCGACCACACCACCGTCCCCAGCCCCGGAGAGCCAGAGGGGCAGGTAGAGGGTCTGCCTGTACCTTCTGGATCTCCCCATTGGTGAAGGGCTCAGGCAAGGGACCTGGAGGAGACAAAAGCAGAGGTGAGTCGGGACGATCCAGGGCACGTGGGCGGAGCGCAGCGCGGAGGGGGTGAGAGGTGTGGGGCTGGGCAGAGAACGAGACCTTGTTCCCTGGGTCAGTGTTTCAAAGTCTCTTGACTGCCACCCGCTGTAAGCACAGCTGACATCCTGACGACACAGCCCACACCGATTGTGCGTGGCTGACAAGCTTCACAGAGCAGCCGGCCCTTACTACATCCCGTCAACCTTACCCTCACCCTGTCACAGTGCTCTCTGATGGTTTCTATTTAATTTCAGTATATAAAAAAAAAATATGCCGGGCTCTGCCTACCAGATCCGTCTCAGGAACCACTGATGCCTGAGGGGCTGTCCCAGCCTGCCGGTGGCAAGTCCCGGCTGGCAGCTCATTACACACACAGACTCCCGGGCCTTGGCACCAGGGCTTCTGATTCGGGGGGGGGGGGGTTCTGGAGCAGGCCTGGGACTCGGCCTGCTCCAAACGCTCCCCGGGTGATGGAGTCACCAGGAAGAGTGCCGCACCCAGGCTGTGGTTAGTACCTGCCCCAGCTGAAAGGGAAATAATCCCAACTCCTACTTGCTAGTGAGCGCTGAGAGGCCAAGCGGGCTCGGGGCAGCGTCCTGTGTGAGCTCCCCGCCACCAACGGGAAACCTGGCAGTGGCAGGAGAGAATACAGGCCTGGGAGTCACCCTCGTGGCTGCAAAGGGACCTGTTCCAGCTCTGGGGACAGGTCGGCCTGGGTGGGTTTCTCCTGAACGCTTCGCTTAACATAAATGTTCACCTCTCCCCTTGCGCTTGCTTTGCCCAAGGCCCGGGCAGTCAAGTTTACCTGACTCACCTTCTCCTCCCTCTTACCTGCCTCGGCCAGGCAGGGGGCTCCTGGGACACAGGGACACTCGTCCTTCCACCGTCCCCAAGCCAGCCCCTTCCCCGTGAGCCCCAGGCTGTCTCACGGTGGTCAGCGTGAAGCCCTGGGATTGGGGGAGGGCTGGGGGAAGCATTCCTCTCTACGGGACGCCCCCAGTGACGTCTGACTAGGAGGAGTGGGTACAGACACCATCCTGGAGAAACCGGGAGGGGCACCGGGAAGGACAGCTGCCCCAGGGCCTGTCCCTGGGCAGGTCCGCTGGCCAGAGGCTGCAATTGCGCTGGTTCTCGAGGCCCTTTCCGCCCTAGCAGAGGGAGGATTAGCAGAGGGAGGAACGTCTGAGGGCTGACGACCTGTGGGTGCGGGGAGGACGCTGGAGGAGGCGTCCGAGGAGCCGAATGGAACCCAAACGCTGCTGTGTCTTCCTCACGCCATGTCCCCAAGAGTGAGGCTGGGGCTTCTCTGGGCCTCAGTTTCTCCCTCGCCGAGGGAGGGGATTATCCAAGTTAATCTGGTTCCCATGAATGTGGGAGATGGGTAAGATGATACTCCAACTCCCATGCCCGGAGACTGACCCATCCCGTGGCAGGACCTTTGTGTGGACCCCGCCCCCCCAAACACAACTCTGACACCTTCAGGGAGGCCCTGCCCATTGCAAAGTACAAAGAAGCTCCACCCATCCCACACCCCCGGGAGGTCGTCCCAGGGAGAAAGTCCAGGCCTGGAGCACGGAGCACGGAGCTGCTTAACTCCTCCCTGCCCTGGCGCAGCCGCTCCACCCTGTTTGGCTTGGGCTCGGGCGAGGGGAGGTGCCCGGCTTGGCAGAGTGGTGGTGGGGGATGGGGAGGGCAGGGGCCCAGGGACTGAGGGGGGACCCACTGCTCTCTAGAGCCAGCAAGGCTGGGTTTCCAAGACAACCGGAGAGAAGGGAGGGGAGGCCCAGGGCCTGTCACTGGACTCTGATCTGACCAGGCGAAGGCTGGAGGCCGCCCCAGAGTTAACCCTTTCCTCAGACCAGCACGGCCCCGAGAACGTGCTGGGGGGAGGGGACGGAGTGCGGGCCTCCCACTGGTGTGGCAGCTCTGTCCCAGGATCAGCAGCTCCGTCCCATCTCACGTCCCTCGTGCCAGCCTACCCCCGTCATATGCCATCCTCAGAAACCAAGTGCCAGTCTCTGCGGCTTCTCCCAGCTCTAGGCCCCACTCTCTGCCAGCCCGCCCCCTGGGCCCGTCCTGAAGAAGGGAGGAGGGGGCACGGAAGCAGGAAGCTGTCTGCCCCTCACTAGAGACACAGGTCCCGAGCCCTGGCCAACGTCCCCGGCCGGGGGGCCTCCAGCCACACCACGCGGCTCACCATTCAGGTGCTCCTGAGACGGGACCACTTTGCACTTCTTGAAGAACTCGTCGGTCTCTTTGTCCACCACCAGCAGCTTGGTCTCGTCCCCGCCAGCCTTGATGGCAGACACCACGTCCCCGTGCTGCTTGCCCTCCATGCAGACCCCGTTCACCTGTGGGTGGGGGCGTGGTTACCGACGCGGGCCTTAGTTTGGGAGGCGGGCGGGCAGGGCGAAGAGGTACAAGTGGCGCTCTTCGTCCTCAGCCAGTGGGCGATCTGGGGACACTGAGCTCCCCGTTGCCAGTAGGGGCCAGTGAGCCTCCCTCTCGACAGTCAGATGGGAAGCAGGACACATAGGAAAAGCCAAAGAAAATACCCAGATGAGACCAAACAAACACAGCTGTGACGGACGGGACCGGAACGGCCTGCGAGGCTGGCGAGGGCCCCAGCTTTTCCACGCCCTGGCCGCCGACCCCCCGCCTCGCTGGGCCTCAGTTTGCTCACGTGTAAAGTGAGAAGTCTGGGGAGAGCTGATCTGCCAGCTCTGAGGTTCTAAGGCTGAGATTCTGGGCGCTGCCCAAGGCCTCTGGGTCACGTTCCCTCTCCCGCTGAGCGCAACGCAGGTGACTGAGTGCACCCCACAGCCGCACGGGGAGGGTTTCGCCCTCCTGTCCCCACCTGTGCCTGGCACTGAGGACTCAGGCAGCGGGAAAGTCCAGGGGTGGCTCCGGACACGCCCCCGGAGTGACGGGGGAATCACGGGCTGCCGAGGGTGTCTGGTCAGTGAAGATGAGCCCAGGGGAGGTAGGGACAGCAACGGAGTCAGTCCCTCTGTCCACCTGCCACCTTTCCTTCCCCTCCGTCCCCGTCTACGGGCCGCCCGGGGCCTGACGGAGGAGCAGACAGCACGCGGTCTGCCCCCCGAGCGGCCTATCTGTGAGGAGGAGGTCAGGAAGGAGAAGCTGGGGAAAGGTGAGAAGCATCACCTCCACGATGCGGTCCTGGGCCTGGAGCCCCGAGGCCTCAGCGGGCGAGTCTGGGTCCACAGACCGGATGAACTGGCCGGGCTTGGACTTGTCGCTGTGCAGGTTGAAGCCGTAGCCGTTGGCGCCCCTCTTCATGGTGCAGAGCCGGGGCCGGAGCTCCTGCTGCGGGGACAAAGCAGGGTGTGTGCACCACTCCACGGCACCCCTGCCCTGTGCCTGACCCCCCTCCCCGCCCCCCCCATCGAGGAAGGTCCGGGAATGAGGCACGTCTGCTTAGGTCCCACAGGGCGTCGCGAGAGAATGCCAGCCTGTGTGCAGACCCAGGCTTGCAGCACACCGCCTAGGTGACAGGGGCGACAGGGCCCCTGTCCAAGCCTCAGTTTCCTCTTCTGGCAAACGAAGGGTGGGACCAGATTAGCTCAAGCCCCTCCCCCTTGTTATTTTGATTGCTACCTTGTCCCTCCTCCCAACAGCTTGGTCTGGACCTCCTGGCGGGGGTGGGTAGGTGGCACCCCTGCCAGCTGCTGGGTACCTGAGACTTGTGACCGGGGACCCTAGCCGCGGTGTGCCTTGCTCTCGGCAGCAGGGAGGCAGGGACAGGTGTTTACTGAAAGCTGACAGCATGTTTATAGTAAAGCCCTCTCTTACCCACACAAGCCCTCCTCCCCCGTCTCTGCTACCCAGCCGCATGGCCCAGCCAGAGGGAGCCAGGGGCAAGGGGGGCAGTGACCACGGAGCAGGGGGCCGCACAGCCAGGGGTCCTGGACAGGACAAGGGCACCCCACCGGCAGCGGCAACAGAGCCCCAGAGAACCTCCTGGTCCCCAGGGAGCCCGCATGGGGTAGGGCTGTGGAAAGCAGGGCTGGGCTGAAGGGAGGGTGATGTAGCTGCAGCCGTGGCCGGGACAGGGCAGCCTCCTGAGCACTCGGACACTCAGCCGACACAGTCTACACCGTCTTTGGTCCAACGTAAGTGGCTGCGCTCAGAAGCTGCAGGGTTAGGACACGTTACCCGATGCGGGGAATACGTGCGAGTGGGTGAAGGAGTGAAACCGTGGCCAGACCCGAGTTCCAGGACTGACTAGGGGTCCCTCCCCCCGTCCTCCCAGGCCTGGGACAGGGCTGCAGCCCTGGACGCCAGGCAAGGGGCAGTCACTCACCGGAACCCTGGCCCAGGCTCCAGCTTCCCCATTATGTGACCTGGGGCAGAAATTACCTCCTCAGGGCCTTGGGGGGTCCTTCATTTATAGCCAGACCACTCGTGGTGCCAGCCACCTGCCCCCAAGGCTGCTGGGAGGCAGTGAGGTAACTAGCCTACGGGGGACACTCGACAACTGTGACATCCCTGTGCCTGTGCAGACCTGGCCCCTGTTGTGAACAGTCAAACGAAAGTGAGAAGTGAGATTCTGGGGGTGTAGTGTGGGGTGGGGTGCTCCGGAACCCCAGGCCCCAGCTGGGAGCAGAGGAGGCAAGGGATGGGTGGGGAAGGAGAGGAGGGTTCAGCGGCCACCAGCCCCAACTTGCCAGCCCCAGGTGGAGGTGCCACTGCAGCGAGACTCAATCCCCACCCCACCACTCTGCGGGGGGCGGGGGGGCGGCGGGCAGAGGGTGACTGCCTGCCTTTAAATGCCAGGGCGGATCTGTCTGTGTTTCAGGATGTGGATGGGGGTGTGGAGAGGCCCAGCCAGGAAGGAGGGGGTGATGGCCGGGCCTGTGGGTACCCTACTCTGGACTAGGTCTCGGGCACCCCATTCTCCCAAGTTCTCCTCATCCCTCCTGCGTCTCACTGCAGGGCCCACGCCAGCAGGCCCGTGGGTACCTGCTTATCCGGGCCAGCCACAGCCCCCTGGGACCTCGTTCCAGGACTAAGCGAGGCTCTCCTCCCCTCCAGCTAATCCCTCCACCAAGCTGCCAGCCAGGCCCTCCCCGGCCGAAGTGAGCAGAAACAGGTCTGACCAGCTGCCACCACCAGGGCAGGCTCAGCTTTCTGCCCCAGCCAGGCTGCGCTCCATAGCCACCCTGAGAAAGCGGGCAGGGTGAATCACGGGCAAGGGAGGGGGCAGCTCCATGCCTGCTTCCCCCCACCCCCGCGCCCCTCACTCCAAGGAGCCTTCCCATGGCGACCTGGCTGGGGCCTGGTCACGCCTCCGCCCCCACTGTTGAGATGGGGAAACTGAGACTCAGGAGGTGATGTCCACTGCCTGACGTCACACGGCTTTACAGGGGAGGGGCCGGAACGCCAGCCCTGTCTCTGACTTGGAAGCCGTGTTCCTCCCACCACCGGTGGGCTGGCCCTCAGGGACCCGAGTCCAGACTGGTTGGGGGCCCCTTGGAGCTGAGGCTTCAGCATGAGTCACAAACACTGGGGTCGCTCTCCCCAAGGTGCCTGCAGCCTCTGCTGGGAGGCCCTTGGGAGCTGACGAAACCACAGCCTTCCTTCCGGGTGCTGGAAAGGCCTCATGCAGCCACAGCCACAGCCACAGCCACAGTGTGGGCTGGGGACAGGCAACGAGGCGGTGAGCAGGCCCAGGCTGGGCTTGCAGGGCGAGGGCAGGGGCTCATGTGGTCTCCCGGCCTGCAGGCCGCGCAGGCTGTCCTGTGACGCCCACCTTCGGGCCGAGGTCTCCGTGCGGTGGGCCTCTCTCCCTGACCTGATTCTCAGCACGTGTCACCCCGGGCCCCCTTGTCCAGTAACCTGTCATTAAAACTGGAGGGCCTGCTTTGAGTTTTGTTCCCCTTGGCCATGAAGACGGGAGAAATGGAGACCCAGCCTGAGGTTGCTCAGGGCATCTGGCTGCACCCGCCCCATTGCCCTCTGCGGGTGGCTGGGCAGGGGGACAGGAAGCCCCAGGTCATTCAGACACCTACAGAGCCCATGCAGCTCCCTCATGTCTAAGGCCCTGGAGCTAACCACCCTCCCCGCAGGAAGGAGTGGGGGCTTCCCACCTTCCAGGGAGACCAGCCTCGCTTCTCCCCACCCTTCCCCCCACCCCCCCGGCCGTCTCTAGGAGGTGTCATTCCAGCTGCTGAGTCAGCCCATCCCATCCCGGGTGCAGGCTGGTGCCAACAGGAGCAGCCCCTGGGGGCAGCCTCCTTGGGGATCAGTGGGGCTGGCCCGACCCTGAGAAGGTGGGGAGGGGCAGGCGCCCAGCCTGAGCTTGGTCGCTACTGCTCCTGGGCACGTACCCCCAGATGTACCCCCTGAGCTGGAGCAGGGCCTGGGTTCTGCCTCTGGGAAAAGGAATAAGAGGAAGTCCAGGCCACCTTGGGCTTGCCATGTGGCCCCCGATTCAGGGGGAGCCTGCCGTGGTGTCAGAGGGGTCCAGGGCCGGGGGGCAGTTCAACATGCCCCAGAGTGTTCAGAGCCTCTGGGGGGACTCCCAGCGACGACAGCGCAGACAACGCAGGGTCTGCTAAGAGAGGAGACTGGCAGAGATCCGGGAGCCGGAGGCAGAAACGTGTGACAACGTGGCCCATGGGCAGTGCGAACGGGCCAGGGCGGCCGGGGCCAGACGGGTCTGAGCCTCTCTCTCACTCCCAGAAAATGCCAGCCCCACCTTCTGGAAAGGACCCTGACAGGACAGCTGCCTCCGGCTCTCATGGGGCTTCTCCCGCTCTCAGGCTCTCGGGCCATTCCGAACCCTGTCCGGGGCCTGACATGGCTGCCCCCGCCCCATCTCCTCCTCTCCCCCGGGGAGTCCAGCTCCACCCCAAGTGGCCGCCCATTCACCTCCACCCACGCAGCCCGGGGAGCGGATGGGGGCACGGAATTCAATAGGCACCACCAGCAGCCACCTGGAAAGCTGCGGAAAGTCGATACCCTAATCCCGGTGACTGTCTCTGGGGAGAGGCCCGGGGCCGCTCCCTGCTCCTGTCAGGCAGGGCTCAGGGAGGGCGGCTGGGGGCCAACGCCCACTGGGCCCAGCCCCTCCCTGGCCAGTGCCATGGTGAGGAGCCCATAGAGAATGGCCAGGCTGCCTCCCGCGAAGGGCCGGCTGGAGGAGTGGGGCGACCACCAGGGTGGCCAGGGGAACAATGGAGGTGACCTCGCAACCCAAGACCGCCCTTCCCCCACCCTGCCCTGGACAAGGGCTTTTGTTTATGCACCTAGGAATGGTGCCTGGCTGCCCCACACAGGGTAGTCGGCCCCCAACAGCAAGGTGGGCGGAGGAGGAGATGGGGGGCAGCGGGGAGGAGGGGCGCTGGCTGCTCTGGTGGGGGTGGGGCAGGGGGTAAGGAACCAGGACTGCTCTGAGAAGCAGCTCAGTCCATTCCACGGGATTGTGGAGACACAGGCTTGGGTCTGGTGCCAGCTCTTCAAGGAAGCCAGGATGAAGAGAGCTGGCCCTGCCTGGGGTGACGTGTGACTGGGCAACATGGGGGCATTGTCCTTAGGGCAGGCTGGGAGGTGACCAGGAGCTCAGACCACTGGCTGAAGGGATCCTCTCCTCACCCGAGGGGCGGTACAGAGGGCTTGGCTGCCACCCACTCGTGTTCTACGGCCCTGATGTGGCTCCATTCCCCCTGTGGGATCTTCCCTCAGCCCTGTGCACGCTGAGGAATATTAGACACCTCCGTTTGTGAAAAAGGGGCTGTTCCCAGCCCTTGACCTTAGACTTCCTATTTCTCAGTGGGAAAGCACTTTTCTGGAGCCTAGCAGGGTGGGATTCACAAGGGAGACATAAGCTAAAGTGCGGGGGTGGGGGCTGCTTCTTCAACCCCCACAAGCAGCGGCCCTGAGCCAGATTCCCCCTCTGCTGTCCAGGGACCCACCCAAGGGAGAGTCTGCCTCAGGTCTCCCCAGGGCTGGACAAGGCTGGGATGGAGCTGGCTGGTACGTGGGCTGCCGCCTGGCTGGCTGGACACCATCCAGGCCGGCCACCCCATCCATGCCTGCCTGCCCGGCAAGCACTCCATCGTCAGCCCTCCTCATCCCTCACTCTCCTCCTAGAAGCTGCTGGATTTAACCCCCGTGGGCTAGCCCGAGAGGCTACTTGTCAGGGCCTTCAGGAGCTTGTGAAATTGGGGCTCTACTGAAATAAACAGTGGCTGTTCACTGAGCACTTACTATATGCCGGGCACTACACTGGGGCTTTCTGAGTATTTCCGTGTTAAAACACAACTGTAACCCTACAAGGAAGGCATTATCACCCTCATTTCACGGATGAAGGAACTCAGGTTCGAGGAGAGCATGGAGATTGCTTGAGCACAGCTGACAGAAGGCAGGCTCTGAACTCACATCTAGGTCAGCACTGCCCAATAGAAAACGCAAGGCCAGCCACGCACGTGTCAGAGAAAACCAGAGGCTCAAAATGGCGTCACTCACGCTAACACCCCCCACCAGACCTGGATTCGGTACACAATCTAACGGCAGCTTCCGCCGTTCCAACAAATATAATCTTAATGGGTCTGGAACTTCAGGGTCAAGTTCAAGGAAGGTCATCTGTTACATGGGCCCTCTCCATCCCTCACGGAAAGACGAGGACATCTGCATAGAAACACTTCCTGAAGATGCCAGGCCCCCAAATAATCATTTTCTCTTGTCAGTGGCTCCTTTGCCCCACCCCTTCCCATAAAGCCTTTCATTCTGCATGGTCTCTCCGAGCACCTGTCTAGTTGCTAGATGGGATGCTGTCCAATGCGTAAAGCGCTTAACAGAGCCAATTTTGCCTTCAAATTTACTTGGTTGAATTTTGTTTTTTTTTTTTTTAACATAGGTAATTAAAAGTTTTCCAGCGGCCACGTTAAAAAGTAAAAAGAAACAAGAGAAATTAATGATAATATCTCATGTAACACGAGATATCCCAAATATTATCATTTCAACATGTAATCCATTTAAACATTACGAATGGGCTATTTTACATCTTTTTATTTGTTCAGGGTCTTCACAGGTGGCCAGCGGCTGTGGCAATGGCCAGCATACATCCTAGAGGTCTCCCTCTCAACCTTTCGGCTGTCAGCCGAATTTTCTAGATCCCCGCCCCATGACCTTATAACGGGGGGCACGGGGAGAGGCCGGAGAACAATCACACAGCCGAGAGCAGGCCTTGAACACAGACGTCAGAGAATCTGTATCACTCGTCCTTTTTTAGAAACCTAAATATTGCCTAGGGGTCTGGGGACATGGTGATGGAATGATGGGGAAAAAAAGGCCAAGGCCAAAAGACAAGGTCAGCCTCTAAGTAGGCCCTGTGTGCTATAAGGTAGCCCTGAAATAGCAAGGGTGGGTTCTTGGGACCTGAGGGTGGAGGGAGACTTGGTCACCAGACTGCTCGCCAGCCCATCACAGGGGAAGGAATGGGGCCAGGAGCCGGCCCCTTCTAAGCTGAGGCCTTCCATCAGGTGTTCGAAGGACAACGCCAGACACAGGAGCACTTGGGAGTCCTCGCCCAAAGGGCGCAGCTACTTGGACCTTGCAGGAAGATGGTTCAAGTAGCCTCAATTTATGCCATGGTGATGGGCAGAGACACCCAGCTGGACAGTGAGGCCCCCACGCAAACCAACTGTAGCCAAATGGATGTACAGACAGACACTGGATTCACAGTGAGCTGAGTTCCAAGACACACCCCTAAGCTAGGAGAGAGAGATCCCAAACGTGGCTTAAGAGGAGAAACCAACACGAAAGATCACGTACACTGTCCATTTCAAATCCAACATCCTGCAGCTCATACCCTATTCTGTCTTCCCAGAAATGGGAAAGGGGGAGGTAGACTGCTGGTTGGTTGCGCCCACCCATCCACCTTGTGACCTGGGGTGCCCGCACCATCTCTGCCTCTGGGATCAGGATCAGGACAGGTGGGAATCCACTCCAACGTGGGCACTTACACATACACACTCACTCATCATCTCATTGAATCCCCCTGACAACCCTGCAGGGTGAGTGCTAATGTCCCCATTTCACAGAGGCAGAAGCTGAGGCTTGTAGGGAACAATGAACAACTCAGAGGCCCGGATCCAGCAGGCGGGCAGAGCCAGGATCCACGCGTGGATCTGCCCGACCCCTAAGCGCAGACTTTCTGCTAATTATACAATGGAAGGTACTAGCAGGCAAGAAAAAGTGCTTCTGTCTGGAATTCTGATCTCTGGGTGCGCTTGACGGTAGACAGGTGCAGGTGTGCTGGACTGAAATGATTAAGACAAAGGTCCTTAGTGGCTGTGATGCATTCATTCATTCACTAATTCAAAAAATATTGACTGAGCCCCTCCCTGTGCCGAGGACAGGGCTGGGGCTATAAACACAAATAAATCACAGCTGTTGCCCTGGGAACTCACCACGCAGTGATGGAGATCATAAACAGATGATTTAAACATTGTGTGATGACAGTGATACAAGATGGGAGGATGGGGAGCAGAGGAGGCGAGGAAAGGCTCCTTGGGAGGAGGGTGGTCTTGGGGCGTGTGCCCAGTGGAGACGGGGCTGACAGGTTTCCAGGCTGAGGCAGAGATTAAGCGTGAAGTTTCAAAGGCTGAGTGAGCACAGTGTGCCAGAGGGGAATCTGGACCCCTCCCCCACCCCGTGTGTGGTGAGGTGGACACAAAAGGGAAGGTGCTCACTCTGGAACAATATATGCTTCTTCAACAGTAGTGACCCCTGACTGAGCTTTGTCCCGAGATCCAAGTGGGGCCACAGCCACACTTGCCGAGGGCGGGAGGCGGATCCAGGGCTGGTTGCCACATGGATGGGCGTGTAACAAGCGCCGTGAAATATTTCTGTATTCAAATACTGAGCACTTACCTAGTGCCAGGCACTGAGCTTCACGAACATCCTCGTGTAATCCCACAACCTCTAGAGGCAGCTATCACCCCAACTTACACAAGAGGAAATGGAGGCTTAGGGAGGTTAAGAAACTCTCGGGCTGGAGGTAGCCCAGCCAGTTCAGCTGAGCCGGCTGAGGCCTGGCCAGCCACCACTGTGCTGGGCACCAAGGTCAAGGGTTTAGGTCCCATCCTCTGAGAGGCTGTGGAAAGGGGTGCTGCTGCTCCTGGTGGGGAACGCCATCAGCAAAGCTGGTGGCAGAGCTGAAAGTGCACCTCCCACTTCTTCTAGACCAGTACTGCAGGCACTCTCTGCCTTGTATCCACCGTCCTCCCAGGCGGGTCCTCCCAGTGAGATGTCACCCGCCATGTGGCACTTTAAGGCATAACACCTCTCTCACTTATGATGACTAATAAAAAGGCCGGAACAGCCTCCAAAGTACAAACAAATTCAGCCTAAAATGAATTAGTAAAACTTGAAATACTTTGCATAAGAGAAGCCTTTCAGGGAAAAAAAAAAAAAAAAAGACAAACCTTACAATGTTTATTAACATTTTTTTGCAATGACAGGGTGGGTCACCTGCATGCCCGCCATACCAGATTTCACGGGAATTTCCTCCTAGTGGGATTTAACAGTGCTGACCGGCTGTGCATCAGGCTAAAGGGAGTGGCTGCACAGAACGGGATTCAAATGGACACAAAGGAGCCCAACTGGGTATCCTGTAGGGGCGAAAGTACTTCCATTATTTATAAAATTCCAGGGAAGGCAGGTGTTGCTGTGTCATCCAAGGCCCCCATTTTACAGATGGGAGAACCAAGGCTCAGAAGTCCTGTGATTTGTTTGTTGACCTGAAACCCCAAGAGGCCTAGTGACCGTGTCCAGGGGACTGGGTAGGGGTGGGTCTACGCCCTCCTCCCGGCTTAACAAAGTACACATGAATACACGTGTCATACCACACCACCTAGGGGCATCTGGCTCTGCTCATCCAGAGAGCAGGAAGCCAGTGCTGCTGCTGCCTTTTCGGACGGGGGTGGGGGAGATTTAAGGGAGATGGGGTGTGGCAGCGTGTGCTAGGTCCTCCACCACCCCCAGGCCGGCACCCAGAGGCAAAACCAAAAGGGCAATGGGAGGCGGGGGACAGTACACGCTACTTGTGTGAGTGCCAAAGTCCAAAAAAAAAAAAGAGGATTAGAAAAATCAATGTCCTCAGTACAAAGTTCAAAGTGGATTTCTGCCTAGGACCAGAAGTCATGGGTTCCAACTCCCCAGTGTCTGACCCCTGACTAGGATGCCTTGACCCCTGCCCCACCCTTGCCAATGACGGCTTGGCGGTGGCAGGAAGTGGGAGCCTGGCGGGCCTGGCATTCCCGGCACCCAACTCCCGCTGGACAAGGCTACTTGTGACCTCACTTCCTTCACTTCCACCAAACCAGTTGGTCCTCTCTCCGGCTCTACCTTCTGCCTTAAGGCTGAACTGTGCCGTTTCTCTGTCCAGGGGAGGCTTCTGCTGGCACCATGGACACCTGTGCCACAAGCTGCCACCAGGTGGAGAGCTGCTGCAAGCCATATGGGCCACGGGGAGAACCCGGCCCTGCTCCCCAGGCTGCACCCTAAGGCCTCCCCATTCACTCTCTGGGGACAGGAGGCTCAGCATAATTCCAGTTTTGACACTTCCCCTCCTGCAGCTGACCCAAACTGAGATCTTTTGGGGAAACACCAAACATGGGCAAAAAGGAACCAGCCTGCTTGCTGTCCCGGGAAGGGAGTGAGGCAGACAATGCCAGGACAAGACCACCCGCCCACAGCGTGCCCTGCCAGCCCCTGCATGGCCCAGTGCCATGGGACCACTCCCTGCTCTCTCTCCCCCAGCCATCTCTCCCCTCCAAGGTCCTCCCTCCCACTCCCAGATACAAGCTAGTGCTTACTCCTCACATTCCTAAGAATCATAAATCCTCCTGGGCGGCAGAGCCGGGGCCACCACCCCGGAGAGGCCTCTGCACCTCCTCCCCACCCCCACCCCTCATATCGCCCTGAGACAGTGAGGCTTCCTCTCTCTTTCTTAGAAGTCACCAGACTTCAGGAGGAGGGTGAAGTCCAGCCGGGCTGAAGTTAATGATACACACACCAGTGGCCTGCGACCTCTCCCCTCCCAGCGCGGGGGCTCCGCAAAGAACGGGGGAGTTGTTATTCCTCTAGCTCTTTGAAGTCGGGGCCACGCTCGCTTCACCCCAGCTTCAGTTTCCGACCACCCACAGGGGCCGTGGAAGAAGCTGGCACCCGTGGGACGGCTGGCGGAGGAGCCGGCCTCGAGAGTGGCGGGATTAGATTAGGAAAACGGGGAGTGGACATCACCAACGGAGCCGAGGAAAGGGGGACTGGACTCCCTCGAGCCGCCCTCTCTCACCCCCACTCCCAACGGGCACGGGACAGGAGATGCAGGTGGCGAAGTAGTTCAGAGTCCCAGCCCAGTCTGGAGGCGGGATGGGGGTCGCGGGACGCAGCCCCAAGCCCGCAACCACCAGTGCGCCCGGTAAGCTGGCGAAAGCAGTCTCCCCCCTGGAAGATCGAGTTTCAGAAAAGACAGGTTTCTCCCCGACCCGCCCCTCCCACCCCGTTCCAGCCCCGCCGCCCGCCCCAGCCAGCACTTACCCGCTCCGGATGGCTCTTCTCCGCCTCCCCTGTTTCCGGCGCGGCGGCCTGTGGCTCCTTTTCGCCGCCAGCCCCCTGCGCCTCGGCGGCGGCCGGCGGCGGCTCGGCCTGCGAGGGCCCTGGCTGGGTGCGCAGCAGCTCCTCCCGGACCTGCACGCCCAGCTTCTGCAGCCGCTCGTCCGTCTCGGGGTCGACCACCAGCAGACGCACGGCGTTGAGCGCCGCGCGGATGCGGCTCACCACCTGCTGGTGGGTCTCCTTCTCTACGTTCTCGCCGTTCACCTCCACGAGCCGGTCTCCGGCCAGCAGCCCCGACCTCTCGGCCGGCGAGCCGGGTTCCACCAGCCGGATGAACTGGCCCACCTTGCCCTTCTCCCCGTGCAGGTGGAAGCCATAGCCGTTCGGACCCTTCTCCAGGCAGCAGAGCCGGGGCAGGGGCTCCCCGGCCGCTGCGTCCGCGCTCATCTCGCCCTGCGACGGCTCAGCGGCGCGACGCGGGGTCCTGTAAAGGGGTCGGAGACGGGACGGTCCAGCCCTTTGCCCAGCCCTGCGGACCGGGAGGCTGGAGAGAGCGCGGCGAGTAGCCCCCACGCCGGAGGAACTAGCAGGTGTCCCGCGAGCTGCAGCCGCGAACTGCTACGAGTAGAGGAAGGAACCAATCCCCGCCCCGCGCGGCGTCTGAGCGTTCCAGAACCCACCCCGGACCCTTATTCAGGAGGCGGGGCCGCGCAGAGGTGTAAAGCACTCCGAGCCAATCAGAGGCCACGGCCAGGGGGGCGCTCTGGGCGGTGAACGACGCCGGCCAATGGGCATGCGCGGGGGCGGGGCCCTGCGATCCGCGCGGCGCCCCGCGGCGGGAGAAGAAAGAGGGCTCAGGAAGTGGAAGTGTTTGTTACCAAGTGGCCTGAGTTGAGGCGGGGGGCGGGGCGAGTTCTCGGTACTGGGCAGACGGGCCCGCAGGCTCGGTTCTGATCGTCCCCCACCTGTGGCGGCGATTGAGGAGAGCCAACCCCGTGGGTAAAGGATCCTAATGCTTTAACAACCTTAGCCAAAACTTTGTGTGCGACTCCAATGAGAGAGTGAGGGTGGGGGGGTGGGGGCAGGAGTGGAGTGGGGTGCGGGGCAACTGTTGCCCGGGAAACCGCTCCCGCTCCGGGGCGGCGAGGTTCCAGCGGTCTTACGAATAAGACTGATGTCCATCTCCGACCCAACAGAGTTGCTTGAATAACATTTTCCTTTTTGTGGAGTCAAATTGTGCTATCCCGGGATCCGCTGGTGGGAGGGGGCGTGCTCTGATTCTCACAAGGACAGTGTGAGGGCTCAGCAGAGTCCAAGGCTTCGCAGGGGCTGCCCACGGAAGACGGGCCGTCGTAGGGCAATGTCTTGGGCATTGGTGTCAGCTAGGGAGTTGGAGTGGCGAGAGGCAGAACAGAGCCAGGTAACCAATCTGGGTACAGGCTACCGGGAAAGGAACCTTAGCTTTCTTCAATAGACAAAGAAAACTCGATTAGGACGGTAAGATAGGCCTCCTTTCAGCTCCTTACAGATGAGAGGCTGATCACAGGCTGGGGGACAATCTGTCAAGGGTGAGGTGACCACTTAGGGACATTAAAGGATGAGGACCAAATAATTTTGGCAGTCAATGACACAGTTCCTCCAACACACACTTAACAGTTTTCTCCTCCCTCCCATGCGCGTCTCATAGAAGCAGTGGACAGGGTGTACTTTCCAAAATATTGCAATTTAATTCTGGAAAACACAAATGCTAGAGGCCCAGAGCAGCCTGGGTGATTGGATCCCCTACGACCTGCCTTGGGCAAGGTCAGACTCCTCCTTATTCTGCCTGGGAGAGGCCTTGGAGAGCTTCCTTATCAGGACCAAGCTGGAGCTGCTGGCTGCTCAGACAGCAAGATTTCTGCCTTGAAAGCAAACGCAGGAGCCTCAGGAGCCACAGACATGTTCAGAGCATACCTCTTTCTCGCCCCTCTCCCCACCCCTGGGCCTGGAGAGCTGGAGTAAAGGTGCCTCTAGGTCAGGAGGTATATGTCTCCTATTCCCTGCTGGCTGCTGAGGTCAGGGCTTTGGGAGACATGTGACCTTGGCCCCACATAAACTCCTTGCTGCCCCTCTCTCCCCGCACCCCAGGCTTACCCACGTGACCTTGTTTTGCACATGGCATTGTTGGTTTACCCAGAAATGGATGACCTCTCATTCCCGAACCTGGCTCAGTAGGAGGGGAGATAAAGCAGTGTTGGCCCTGGTGTCTGTCTCAGAAGAAAAGGGCATGAGTGGTCAGGTGAGAGGCAGCATTTGGTTTAGGGGGACACATGTAGAGTGAGGTTTTCTCAGATTTTCTTCCCACCTGCTCTAGGAGTCAGGGGTTTCTTTTCATCTGGCTTCTTACCTAGTAGAAGCACTAAGGCTGCTAGAAGAAGTAGCCTGTGGGCTGCATACCTGCCAAAAGGTTGGGACAGGAAAATAACCTTTCCCTCGCTATGACCTTAGGTGTCTAGGGTCATAGGCAGAAAGGTAGGTAAGATCAGGGATTCAGGAAGGAGGGGTTCCCTGGATCTGAGGTCCAGAGAATAAGAACCAATTTTCCCAGGTGCCCCCATGTGCCTGTGGGCTGGAGGAAAAGGAATATACCTCCCGGAGGGGGGCTGGTAAGGCCAGAGGGAGCCAGCCAGACAGACAGACCCAATCTCTGCTGTTCCTCTCGCCCCCTCCTAGGGAGCTGGGCCCCAGCCCGATCTTCACATTTCTTTATCTTCCCTGATAAGAGATAAGCTTTGGTCTAGCTTCCAGCACTGCACAAGGGCCCATGTTATTTGGGGGGAAGATTGGTCCCTGGGAGCTGGAGGAAATGAAGGTTGGGGTCTTCTTGGCCTTTCCAGCTGTCGTGAGGGCGGGAACAGGGTCACTGGCACCCTTCTTTGTATTAAATTATGTATCATTAAAAGGCAATATAAATATTTTACCCTCTCCGGGGTGCAGGGAAGCTACAGGAAGTAGGGGAGGCCTCTTGGGAAGGGGCCGTGTACTGGGTCCCCAACTCTCTCCCCATTGGCTCAGCTGCTCAGAGCCAATCAGATCGGGGGGGGGGGGAAGGAAGGCATCCTCGTGGGCTCCTGGAGCCTCGTCTCGGCCCCTTGGGATTCACAGGAAGGAACAGCAGCTGGGCCTCTTCTTCTGGGACTCCACGTAGTCTCGGATCTGGAAGCTGGGCTCATCGGCCCGCTGCCCGGCTCTGTGTTTCAGCTCCCTTGAAGAGGAGGAAGCGATGGGCTGGGCAGGGAGAGAGGACCTGTGCATCCTCCCACTCCCAGGGACCAGGGCAAGTGGACCTCAGGATGCACAATGCGTTGGGTCCAGGGGCTGGGTCAGGATTGCCAGATGGTGCCACCCCGCCCTGCACGGTTCCCGTCCCCGCTCAGCTCTCACTTGGCGATGGCCAGAAAGGCTAGCTCCACATTCATGCCCGTCTTGGCGCTGGTCTCCATGAAGGGCACTCCGTACTCCTGCCACAGAGAGAGACTGTCCTCAGGGCCAGTCTCCAGCTGCCCCCACCCCTCACCCTGCCCACAGGCGGTCACTTACCCTGGCCAGCATCTCTCCGTCCTCAGAACGTATCACCCTTTCACTGCTCACATCTGCCTGTCAAGCCCAGGTGGGTCACTCTGGGGAAGGAAGCCTTGACCCCAGCTGGCCCCTCTCCTGCCCCTGCTGGCCCATCTTTTGCCCCAGGAGCAGGCACTGCCCGCCCTCTGCTGGTGGCCTGTGGGACTGCAAGCGGCATGATTGGAATGGGGCCAGAGTTCCCTCCGGGTTCAGGCTGAGTCCCCCAGCTCCCAACTCTGCACCTCACTCCCACTTGGGGAGGTAGGTGACTCTCCTCTGCAGGGGTGTGGTAACCCAGCCTCAGAGGGGTGACAGTTGGAGCTAACCCTTTCTAGTCGTAGCTATGCCTCCCTGACCCTTGTCACTATGATCTAACAGGGTGGGCAGGCTTCATCTCTAAAGCAGCAGCTTGAGCTTTCCCTGAAGGGGGCCATTTCCACAGCTTTTCGAGGGCAGATAAGTTGGGCTGAAGCCTCCAGGTAGGTCTGACCCCTGAGCTGGGGACTGGAAAGAATCCTTTGCTGGAAGGATGTCCAGTTACCTGGGTGGTGATTGAGGCTGGCTGGAGCTAAGTCTGAGGCAGTGGGAGAGGAGGTGTTGGGATGAGCTGCCCCTGCCAGGGAGCCACTCACCTTGTTGCCTAGCAACATGATCACCACATCCCTCTGGGCGTACTCATGAATCTCAGTGAGCCAGGCCTGTGGGAGACAAGCAGCTCAGGCCAAGGCTGAGCACCTGCCATTCTCCCCGTCCCTTTGCCCTTCCTTCTTCCACCTCGATTGATTATCCTGGGCTACTCAGTGCCCCTTGAACATGAGGCCCTGTGTGTGCTCTCATCTGTATCTTTGTCCTGGTCTCTCTAGTCCTGAGTGGCCCCCCCGCCCCCCTGCAACCCCACATCATGCCACTCCCGGGTCTATGGAATATAGAGATGGCGGAAGCTTGGTCTCATCAGTCGGGTGGTCATCCTCAGTGCTTTCTGGGGCATCCTGTTCAGGATTCTAAGGCCACGTGAGGGCTCAGTGACCAAAAAAGCTGTGATCGAATGGTGACGTCTGCCATGAGTGCTCTGGATTTCCATCCTCTTTGTAAGCTGTTTTCAGTCTACATACCTCGTTCCCCAAGGTGGCTCGTCAGGCCCTTGGGATCAGAGGGCATGTGAAACCTGTACCGTCCTGCCCACAGAGTCAGCGCTCGTACTGTCGAATTATTATCTCTAGTCTCCACTGGTTTGGTTGTGAGGACAGAGACACTTACTCTGTCTGCCTGAGTCACTTCCTTGCAACCTGGGCTGGACGTACGGACAGACTGTTCTGCTTGGTCTCTGTGGGCAATTGGTCCAGGGTGGAGCTGGGTACTTTCTGAAGTGCACTTGTGAATCACCCCGTCAGTGCTGGGCAGGTGACAGAGGTGCGCGACAGCCTGCCTGGCGTCCGTGCCCACGTGCCGGTCAAATCCCTAGCAGTCGCTTATTGCTTCTGAGTCACAGCCCAGGTGTTTTTAGAGGGCAGCCGTGCTCTATGCACCACTCCCTCCCCGCAAAGCAGGAAGCAGCCCTGAGCTTCACAGCTCCTGCCTGGCTGCCTGCTCTGGGTAGAGGGACCTACCCGGATGTTGTCGAAGGAAGACCTGTTGGTGATGTCGTACAGCAGAAGCAAGGCTGCGGGGGGACAGAGAGGTCACGCAGGGTGCTTGGGGCAGAGGGGTAGATATGACGAGTGGGATGGGGGGAGGGGACCGGGCACAGGCGAGACTTACCCTGGGCATCTCGGTAATAAGCATGGGTGACACTGCGAAACCGCTCCTGCCCTGCGGTGTCCCAGATCTAGGAAGGGAGGGTTGAAAGGTCAGGAGGGGGCAGGGGGCAGGAGCTGTGCTGGCAGGGGGCCCCACGTTTGTGGTATGGGAGACGTGTGAGAAGGCGAGCTATTTCCTCCTCTAGGTTCTCACGGGCTTCTGAATATCTGACAAGGGCCTGGACGGTGATAGCTACCGAGTTCTCAAGCTCCTTCATTGCTGCCACCTCTTCCCCAGCCCAGGGGCTGAGGGCGTCCAGCTTCCAACAGCAGCTGAGGCCTGGGAAACTGGAATTTTGAACTGCCTTGGTAGAAGAAGGGGTTCCTGAAATTGCTTTTTTCTGCAGACATCCAATAAACAAAAGCCGTTTCCTGGGCCCCACAGGAAATCACCCCAGGTCGAGGGCAGAGCCGCAGGCCTCCTGTGGTTTGAGTGGGGAGCGAGGCCAGGCCCCTTTCTCCTCCCTCCTCCCCAGCAGCCTCTGATCTCACCTGCAGCTTCACCCTCACGCCGTCCACAGTCACCACCTTGTTCTGAAAGAGAAAAGGGCAGAGCGAGTGGTGGTGTGAAGGGCGGGGAGGCTTGGCTCCCGTGCTCTGCTGACATCCTACCAAGGAGCAAACGTCCCGCCCGTCCCGGTCACTCCCCAGGGCTCGAGGCGGTGGTGGCGTGAGCCCCGGAGATGTCTCCGGCCAGGTGACTCTGGATTCCCGCACCGTGGAGCCCTGTGCTCTGGCCACTCCGCCTGCTGTTCTCAGGGGGCGGGCGCCTGAGACCCGGCTCTCCCCAGGGCTCAGCAGGTGGCACAGGGCTGGGCCCTGCCCTTTCCTCGCTTCTGTCTGCCTCTCAGAGCTCAGTTCCATCCTGCAGCTGAGCCCTTCGAGACGAGATGCCAGCCAGCATCCTGGGGACCTCGGAGGGTCTCAGATCTGCAGCTGCCCACAAATGCTCCCGAGCGAAGCTTTGTCCCCCTCTCATTGGGAGAGACGCACCAAGCCTCTGATACCGCCTCCCCCTCCCCCAGCTGCCAGGATTAGACCCTTACTCTCCCGGACCCTTTGGGTGTGCAGTGCTCAGCGTGCTTGGCATTCCTGATACAGGTTTGTAGAGGTGGGTTCATCAAGGTGAGAAGAGGGACCCTGGCAAGCTGCTCTCTCCCCACCTGGCCGGCCCAGCTCTTCACCCTAGTGCAGTGCTGTGCTTCCGGGGAGCTCCCGGAAGACTGGTGGATCCCTGAGGCCCTGCCCAGGGGGCCCAGGTGGGAGGGCGATGGGCAAGGGGACTGAGGGCCGGGAAGCTCAGCTCACTCGTCTCTCATTTCCCATATCCTGTAGGGTGGCAGGAAGCCCTCCAAGCCTAGATTCCTCTAAACTGGCCACCTCTGTGCTCCCTGGGGAGCACCCCTGGTGCCCTCCAGGCCGTGAGCCACAGTCATCCTGAGGAGTGGGGGGTAGGCTAGGAGAGGGCAGCGCCCCTGTGCCTGAGCCGTCGCCCCTGGCTCGCTGGAGGCAGAGCCTGCAGCCACCTCACCCTGAAGTCTATGCCGACGGTGGCTATGAAGTTCCCGGACAAGAAGGCCCCGTCTTTGAATTGGATCAGGAAACAGGTTTTCCCAACGCCCGAGTCGCCCAGAAGCATCACCTAGGAGATGGGGGCAGAGGCAGTTAATGGGGAGTCGGGGCGAGTTTCTGGCCTTCCAGGGAGACAGGCCCTGGAAAGAGGGGCAGAGGGCGAGGAGAAGATGCTGACAGCACCGAGGGGTGCCCGCTTGCGGGAAGCCTGCTGCCTTCTTCGCCCTGCTGCTCTGCTCCACGCGCTCACCGCTCTCCCTGGGACCCTCCTGTCCTCACCCAATTTCCTGGAGGCCTGAGATGAGACCTCAGCACCAGCAGGTCCCCAGATGTGCTGGGTGGCCCTAGAGAACCACATTTGTCTCAGACACATTTGCCCCCTGCCACGCCATAGCCGATTCCCGCCCTCTGTGTGCGTCCCAACGGCGGGCATGCATGCACGGGGGCGGGGGGGGGGCGGCGGCTACCGGGCCAGGACAGGGAAGAGTTAATACTGGGGACGGGGGATGGGAGTCCCACCTGAGGGAGGTGTTGGAGGGCTGATGGGGGCAGACGCTGTCCTTTGATTCTAAAATCACTATCGTTTGGGTTCTTTTTCAGAACATTTCTTTGGACATGTCTAATGTTTATAAAGAGGATGCATGAGTTAGAGAAGGTTGAAATTTACACTGGGGTGGGGAGACGTTTTGTCTGCAGTTCTTTTCAGCAGAAACCTCCCAGGTGGGACAAATGGCTGCACACTGGCATCGCTGGGCCCCTGTCCAGTGATTCCTTAATCTCAGAGAACAGAGGTCTCGACCTGATGCTGCAGTCCCCCCACGCTGCTGGTCACACACTTCATGGGGTGAGCAGGGACTAAGTTTCGGTTATTTTCGAGGCTCTGACCTTGACAGTGGCGCCTGAAGGCCTCCCTGCTGTGCGCATGGGATGCTGGGATTAACTAACTTCCATGGCTAAATAGAGGGCTCAGTAAAAGGTGTATGAAGGCTGGGGTTTTACTGGGGACTTGGGGACGATCCCTTAACCCTCTGTGGTGTGGTCTCCACTGTGGCCAGGCCTTTCTAAAGTCAGTTAATGGCTGGGACCGATAACGCTGGCGTGAACTACCTAAGACTCCAGAACAGTGGTGCAGGACGGGGTCCCCCCTGCTGGCAGCCCCCATCCCCTCTAATCCAACCCAAGGACCTCCTGCCAGCCTCCTCCTGGTCTGTCCTGGACTCAGTCTCCAGGGGTGTTCTTGGGGCACGCAGGCTGATGAAAGCCAGCGGCCAAGTCTCCGCAGGTGCTGCTTGGCCCTGGGGACAGATGGAGGGCTGGTGGGGGGGCCCTCTGGAGCCTGCATTGCTCCCTGGCTCCTAGGTCCCAGCCCCCATGGGTTAAGGAGGGAGGGAGAGTGAGCCCCTGTATACTCACTCTGTGGATCACAGCTGCCTTGAGCAAACGATGCCAACCACCTACCCAGCCGGGCAAATCCACTAAACACAACCAGCGGCCCAGCCTCACCACCTCCTAGGTAAAAGGCTCAGTTGGCTTGTCTGGCAAGGAGGTCAGGTGGGTGGTCCCCACCAGCCTGGGGGCTGGCCCTCAGCGGTGCCCCTCCCACTGAAGGCGCAGGGGCCCATTTCCTGCCCAGAGCCCACACAGGACGCCTATCTCAACAGCTCTGGGCGGGTGACTTGTAGAGTGGCTTCCTCTGAAATGATGGGGGTGGAGGCCACGGGCTCCTATGGAGAGTGAGCCCCGTGTGTGGGGAGGAAAGCAAGGCACAGAAGGAGGGAGGTCTCCTTCAAGGCCACGTAGCATGAGACGGGATGGCCCTCTCACTCATTTATTCCCACGCCTAGATAAAGAGTGGGTCTGGGTTCCTTCAGCACCTCTTTCAGAGTTCCTGGTACTTGTCTGTTCCAAGGACACCGAGGGAGGACAGACAGACCAATGGCCGCCGTCACCCTCACCTGCTTCTGCGGGCGCACGGAGGCCCAGAGAGCTGACGTGTGTTCTCCCAGGTGGGGAACTTGTGACTAACCCCTGAGATCCTTCTCGGGTTCTAAAAATTCCCAGGGGGGCCTGCATTCCGGCTAGCAACATCTTTCTGGAAGAAGGTGTGAGACACTAGAGGAAGGGGAAGAGATAGGACTGGGGTTGGGGGGGGCACCTGGGGACCGAAAGAGTTCAGAGCCTGAGGCCTTGAACCTGGATGTCAAGTCTCAGCTGAGAGCTTCGCTGGGGAAAGGGCATTAACCGCAAGTTGCTCAGCCGCCAGGGGGCGCCCTCTCTGGGTGTCTAGGCATCCCCATTTCTTAGTACTTCGGGTGCCTTGTACCCAGAAGAGTTAACCCTTGCCTAGAAGAATGGGATTCCCGGGGGCTCGGATTAGCTGGCGTGTGGCAGAAGAAAATTGGGAAGGGGAGTCATTTCCGACCTTCCTCCTCCAGTCTCAGCTGAGCCAGCCCAGAGCCCTGGAAATGGGGATGGGCCCAGGGGCTGTGTTTCGACCCTCCCTCCCTCCCCACTCTGCTGCCCGAGGGAAGGGCTGAGTCCGAAGCAGACGCAGCCAGAAAGGCTCTTGGGGCCGGGAACGCCAGGGTCCCAGGGCGAAGGGCGCGGGAGGGGCGGCCCTCCGAGCAGGCGCGGGAGTCCCCATCGCTGGGCGCAGTGCCCACCCACCTTTCCCGTGAGGTCATAGCTCGGACTGCAGGGCGGGGAGCGCCGAGGGTTCTCGCTAAGCCGGGTGGCAGCGGCGCCAGGCGTGCCCGTCATATCTCCGGACGAGAGGTGAGCTGGGGCCGGCGGCAGGCAAGGGACAGAGTAGCAACAGCTCCGCCTTAGGCTCCACCCACTACTTTCTCCCTCCACCGCCCCCACTCGGACCCCGACAGGCTCCTCCCTCCGTCCCGCCACCCCAGGCAACTACACCGGCCCAGAGCGGGCTGTCCCGCGAGGGCGTGCAGGACCGCGGCGTCGGCTCCCGAGGGTGCAGGCGGGCCCGCCTAAGCAGCACTGATCCGGCCTCCTGGTCCTTCCCCAGGACTGGTCCCCCAAGGTCGCCAGCCGTCGGGGTTAGGTTTCCACCCGGAGCGGTCTCTGGAGACCCCGCGCGCTGCGCGAGGTCTGGCATCGCTGGGACCCGCGCACCGGCTCCCGGGCTCCCGCTGCCACTGCGCAGCGCGACCAGCAGGTGGCGCCCGAGCCCCGGCCCGCTGGCTATCAACAGGCGGCTCCAGGGGCGGGGGCGGGGGGTAGGCTGGGGACGCCCCTACTCAGCGCCGCGCTGCGCTTGAGCGGAGTCGCGCATGCTGAGGACAGCGCCCAGGCAATTTCACTTTTGTTGATGCCGCCTGGCCCGAGCTCATGTGAATACAATTATATTTACCGACCGATATTCACCTCGCAGCACATGACCCCTGGTGAGTTGGTGTTCGAACTTGACCCTTTAGTGTGGATCAGCTCTCATTTCTCCCTGACCTTTTGGGCTGCGCCCAAGATGTCCCACCAAGGGAAAGCCTTCCTCCCACACCCCTACTAATTAATCTAGGCACTTTTGAAGGCAAGGCTGGTCTCATGCACACGTGGCCCCCTGCTTTCGGCACTCAGTAGACCCTAAACGGTTGGTATCAAACAGATTCACGAGGTTGCGGATCATTTTGAGCAGAGTCTCCAGGACATCCCAGGAGACCTGCAGCTCCTGGTGACAGAGCTGGTAGGCGTGTGTCCTGGATTGACCATAGCAGAGTTCAGGAGCTGTGGTCCCGGGCCAACGGTTCAGTTATCCCTGTCCCAGCATCCTAGAGGAGCACATTCATCTTACCACGCAGGCATGGAACAGGAGGGAAGGATGCATTATGCAGGGACCGCTTAAGGGGTGTGTTGGGGGAGGGGCGCCTGCATCTCTGTACGCAGGTGTTAGGGGGGAGGGGCAAGGGGCAGGTGTGGCTTTGGGGACTTTGTGTCCATCCACCTCCAGCCCTGTGATTTTTGTCACCAGCTGGGGTCATTTTCTGGAGGCACATGGGGTGGGATTCCGACAGGGATGCATGTCTGGGAGAGGGGAAGCCACGCAGGTGCTGGGCCTAGACTGTATTTGAAGACCAATCATGAGCCACTGAGGGCTGGGTGGGGGACGAGCAGAGTGAGGCTTGTCAGCACCCCAAGAAACCTCTCAGCAGGGCTTGGCAGCCAGTTTGGTGGTGCTGCTGATGGAGTTGGGGTGAGAGGCACCCCAACTTGATTTGAGAGGCACCCGCACAGAATCCGGGCAAGTCCTCTCCCAGCGGGCAATGGGCCTGCTGGTTTCTGGGGGTGAGAGTTGCTCCAGAGGCCCTGGCACCTCACTTGCCCTCGCCTCCTTTAAAAGGGGAGCTCCTTCCCTCTCCTCTGCCCAGGCTCCGCTGCCCTATGAGTTGGGCCTTCAGTGGCCCCCTCTGCCTCAGTTACCATGACACAGAAGGAATTCCAGGCCACAGTCAGGACCAGCCACGGGGCACTTGCAAATTGCCAGCTGTAAGGAGTATTTAAAGTCTCGGTGTGAATGACAGGTGGATATGCCAGTGTCTTATGGCCTGGCCCTCCGGGGACCCACAGACCACTGTTATTTGAAGGAGATGCCAACGTCCTCCAGCCCCTTTGCTCAGTGCAACGTGGGAGCCTTCGGCTGTTGTGCAAAATGCCAGCTGCTCGGAGCAGAGGGTTGGAAGGAGACCTGTCTCTGGAGAGGACAGGAATGGAGGGTCCCAGGCATAGAAAGAAAAGTGGGCGGGGGGCTCACTGAGGAGACAGACATTTTCTCGTGGAGAGCTGCAGACCGCTTTCTTTGTAAGTGAGCAGCCCTGTCTAGGCCCAGGGTCGGTCATAGGTCCTTGATTCGGCTCCTAACACAGGCTGCTGTGGCTGCCCTCCACCACGAGAGTGTGTGGGGGTCACCTGGGTTCGTGTCCCAGCCAAGCAGCAGGGGATGTGTCTGTTTATGCTCCCAGGTCATACATGTGGCCCTGGAGTCCCCAGGCACAGGCCTGGGTTAGGTCCTCAGGCCCGCGGTCAGGCTAAGCTGCCCATGGGTCTGTCCTAACACGAACCAAACCCTCTTAGTGCTGGCCAGTGCCAAACAAACGGCGAGGCTCCTGAAGGTCCAGCCTGGGGAGCGTGCAGAGCCGGGCCCGTTCTGGCTCAGGGCTGCTGCGGGCTCTCGGTGTGACCACACGCCTCCTTCTTTCTCACAGGCGAGCGGCCACACTTTCCCCACCAGGCCAAAGGCAAACTTCGGCGTTCCCAGCCCCGTGCATCTGTGGAGTGTGATCAGAGTTTGCACACCCTTAACCACACCCACATCCACCGCACTCCCTGCCCTCCGAGTCTGACAGGTGGGAGGAGGGGCGTGGGGATGTGAGTGTGGCTGTGAGGGCACCGGGCGGGGGACCGTGGTGGGGAACAGCTGGCACCAGACTTCCTGGTTCACTTCATGGCAGCCTGGTCCAAGGCCTCAGGGACCGTCAGGGCAGCCTCGCCCTCCTGGGGCTTGGCCCTGCACTCCCAGCCCAGCTGCTCCCAGCGGTGGGAGCGCCCGGGGCACTGGTGCTTCACGTGGGGGTGCCCAGGCCTTCATGTACATCCTGGCCAGGCCCTCGTCTCTGCTTCACCCCGAAGCCCCGTCCATCCTGGGCCCTTGCCTTCCTTGCCGTGACCCAACGAGCAAGCCCCAATGCTGGGGTTCCCCTTCTCTCTTCCCACCAGCGTCACTCTTCTGAGTCCCAGCCCCAAGTGGGGACTGTGCTTAAAATTTTAAGCCATTCCTTTGCCTCTCCAGATTCTCCTGTCCTGGAAGGTGGGCCTGAGCGATATTCGCTTGCTGATTAAGAAGTACACATTTCCAGCTACAAAAACATTCATGGAACAACGATAACAACAAAAATATAGTCACCAG
The DNA here is from genome assembly GCA_004027375.1 of Macroglossus sobrinus. Taxonomy (NCBI): domain Eukaryota; kingdom Metazoa; phylum Chordata; class Mammalia; order Chiroptera; family Pteropodidae; genus Macroglossus; species Macroglossus sobrinus. The sequence goes on from PVKZ01005644.1 coordinate 43,895, forward strand.
AATATAAAATACACCATAGGGAATTAGTCAATAATATCGTGATAACTATGTGTGGGGTCAGATGGGTGCTAGACTTCCTGGGGTGATCGTTTGGTAAGTTATATAAATGTCTAATCGCTATGCTGTTTCCCTGAAGCAGCACATAATGTTGTATGTCAACTGTGACTTCAAAAACTTTTAAAAATTATTAAGAATAATGTTAATGGACCTCATAGCATGGCAGAGCACTATAAAGCAAAAATTGCTAAGAATAAGAAAAAGGAACTGAAAAATTCACACGCTGTGTTCAGCTCGTGGCGTGCCCCAGAAGGAGATAGGGGGCAGGAGGAGAGCAGCGTGGGAGGGAGGCTGGTGACCCTGGCTCCCCCCAGGAGAGCCACCAGGTGCTGCTGCGTTCTTCCAGCGCAGGTCACAGCTCCTGCCTGCCAGGCCTATCCACACAGCCCTTCCTGTGTCTGGGGCTGGAGGTCATCCCTCCTCTCACCTCCTTAAGCCGGGTGCGTGATGGAGGCCCTGCGTCACCCCTCCTGGTTTCCCAACGCCCTGCTTACACCTTGGTAGACGGCCTTTATTAAACCTTCTTGACTGATGCCATGTGAGCGTCCGCCCATTTCCCAACGGGGCCCTGGCGGAGGCGTACCAGGTCCCCAGAGGCTGGGAGTGCTTACTGTGAATCCGATGCCCACGGTGGCCGAGAAGGAGCCTGGGATGAACTTTCCCTGGTCGAACTGGACCAGCAGAGACGTCTTCCCCACGCCGCTGTCACCCACCAGGATGGTCTGAAAGGGAGCAACAGAGAGGCGTGAGGGCCTGTGGCGTGGAGCAGGCGTCTGGGATGTCATCCATCGTGGCCGAGGGAGTGGGTTCCTTCTAAACACACATACGTGTGTACGCACTCGCACAGACGCACAGACGTACATGTGTATGCACACACACATATGCGTGCATGCACACGCACAGACACACATGCCAGACTCCTGCTTTCCTACCGAAGTCACGAGGGAGGCACGCAAGCGTAGACGCGACCTTGTTCCATCCCATGTTGGTGGACATTGGAGGTGACAGTGAGAATCTGCCCCTCGGACTCCCAGCCACAGGAGCGTAAGGACTGAGGGCCCCGTGCTGCGCTCCGCAGGCCATCACCGGTGTGCTCGAGTGCTCGCACCACTGACACCACTGCCGGGCGAGCTTTGCACAGGCAACGCCCAGCCCAGGGCGGAGCTTGGCAGCGACACTGAGGTGAGCCTGTTTCTGGGAGACACGGGACATCCCTAAGAGCCCATTTCAGCGGCAGGACCTCCTCACGGCTCTTACAGAACCTTCCAGAGACTGTTTGATGGTCCCGGACACTTCCACACGGACACTTCCTGGCCTCCGTCCTTCACGTGAGTGCAGCCCTGCATCACGGCCTGACAATTCTCCCTGCCTCTCCTGCTCCCTCCCTCATTGCACTCATAGCTGTGTGTCCCCGAATAAAATTCCTGCATGCTGAATTCCCTTCTGACATCTGCTTTTTGGAAGATCTGGACTAACCCCATGGGTCGTCTGCATGGAAAAGTCTAAAAAAATAACCTATAGAATAACAATAAATAAATAAACAGGATGTGTGGCTATATGCCTTAGGAAGAGTTTGCACTTGGCCCCGGAACAAGGTATTGGAGAGGACACCATTTCAAAGAAAAGCAGAAGCTTGGAAAAAGAGGGGACGGCCCCTCTTTCCATCCTGGGCGGAAGGAGGGCGTGAAGTAACGTGAAACAGCCAGAGGAGAAATATACATGCGCCCAGCACTGGTACCCAGCTATCGCTCGGTGAGTGAATGAATGAGTAAATGAATGAATGGATGGGTGGATAGAGGCCTTAGTATCAGTGTAGACAATAGCCACTTTTTAAAGGCAAGCAAGCAGGCAAGGTTGTTGGAAAGGCTTAGGAAATGCCAACTTTAGCTAGACTTGTAGAAAAAAAAAAGACATAAAACATTAAAAAATGGAAAAGCATAAAGACGAACGGGTCAGATCCGTGGCCACTGTTTGTCTCCGACAGGGACACCGAGTCGTGTCAGCAGGGCAAACGTGAGGTTGTTCATGAGGTCCCCTCGAAAGTCCCCTTGACTATATGGTCTCCCATCTCTTCTTTCCCAAACAAATTTTATCCAGCTTTTATTTCCTCCTGGGTCAAAGGGCTCCCTTCGTGTGTCAGATGCAGTGGCTTTCACAATTTACGTCTCAAATCCAGCTTCCTCAGCCTTGAAGAAGTGCTTCCCAGAGAGAACATTCCAGAATGTGAGGGGCCAGTCCTTCCAGGTAGGTCTGTCGTGTTCATTTACTAAAGAGTCTAATTCTTTTCCCTTTTATCCTTTTCTTTTGCAGGGTGAAGAGTTTCCATCACTTTCTTCTCTCATCATATAGTTCTGTCTTCTTGGGACCTTTTCTGGTTCAGTGGGGACATGGTCCAGGGGTGACAGGGGTCAGCATTTCAGATGATGAAATGGTGTGATGACCTCTGGGGCCAAGGGAAGGATGATGCTGCCCTCTTATCGGTCTCCTCAGGACCTTCAGGCGTGGAGTGTGCAGGAGAGCAGGGGAGTGGCAGTGGGTGGGAGCCGAGGACCAGGCGATGGCTGTCACTTAGGTGGCCACATTCTGGTGTGGAACTTTCGAGAACCCCACATTCAAACCTGTCTCCCAGATTGGTAGGAAGGTATATCTGTCAAAGTAGGCATATAGGACACACTGGATTGGTTAGCTTATTTTTTTAGCTTGACTTAGAGCATTAAAATATTGGTCTATGGGCCTTTATTTGTACCATGGCCCTGGTCCTCCAAATGTTAGGACGAGTCTGCCTAAATTCATTACCTTAGACACGTGACAGGCTTTCTCTCTCTACCCATTTGCTGCCGGCGTTTTCCCTAAAGTTTTTCCAGGTTGATTCCAAATTTCACTGCTTCTAGAAGCTTCTAGTCAGCTTCAGACCCAGATTTTCTACTGCATCTTCTCTCTTCTGAGATGTTTATGGAAATGTCAATTAATCCTGGATCCTACACAGAAACCTCTGTGTCAACGTTGCCACCGTTCAGAAAAGTGTCTTTGTTCTCTCTTAAGCTGTTTTTCTGTCTGTATTTGGGCCTCTTGCTTTTCCAAAAGGGATTGGAGGCAGCTTAAAACCAAACCCACAAACACAGGAGGGCAGTTAAAAACTCTGCTGAAGAAAGCTTCCTCCTCAGAGTGAGGCTGGGATGTTCCTGCTTTCAAGCCTAACTTTTGAGTCTAGATTTCCTGGTAGTCAGGACAAAATGGGAAACCAGGTGGGCTGGTTTCCTGAGAAAGGACATCTGAATTCCTTCATCAATGAGTATTTCCCCCTGGCACGTGAGGCTGAGAAGAATCCGTTATGCGATTCTTCTACTAGGGGCCTGGATGGACAAAACGGGCCATTGTCATTTTGCAGAAGATGCAAAGCGTATTCTCCAGCTTTTGTATCGAGCCGTTGCTAAAAGCAGGAACCGAATGTTAAATCATCCTTGAGTGGAGGGCTGTCCATGGGATCTGGCGGACGCTGTCCAAGCTCTTTGCTCTCCCGTGACTCCAGGATTCAGGGGGAACAGTTAGAAAACCTAGATGAATGTGGTGGTTAGCATGGCCCCTACAGTGGCTCCAAGCAACCTTCTTAACAAAGAGAGGGCATTTTGGTGCCCCAAAGAAAAAGATGGGTCGATCTGGCTGCATAGAAGTAAAAATGTCTGGTTGACAGAAGAGAACAGAAAGAAAATCAAATGAGAAATGGTAGAGGAAAAATATTTGCAAGACATATGACAAAGAGTGAATATAGCCAGTCACAGAAAGAGCTCGCAAAGGAAAATCTCAATGGAAAAATGAGCAAAGGATAGGAATAGGTATATTGAGTATGCGCGCGCGCGCGCGCGCGCGCGTGTGTGTGTGTGTGTGTGTGTGTTAGTTTTATGTGTCAACTTGGCCAGGCTATTGTTACCCGGTTATTCAATTAAACACTAATCCAGACGTTGCTGTGAGGGCTTCTTATAGATGGGGTTAACGTCTGCAATCAGTTGACTTTGCAAGTCTTCAATAATCTGATTGGACTTCACCCAATGAATTGCAAGACCTTAGCTGCAAAGCGAAAGTTTCTCTGAGGAGCCAGAAAATTCTGCTTCAAGATCGCAGCGTCAGCTCCTGCGGAGAATGTCCAACCTGCCGGCTGACTGCAGAGTCTGGACTTGGCAGACCCCACAGCGAGCTTAGCCAGTTCCTTGATCTCTGTCTCTGCCTCTGCCTCTGTCTCTCTGTCTCTCTCTCTCTGTCTCCCCTCGCCCTCCTTCTCTACACACACACACACACACACACACATATTATCTATCTATCTATCTATCTATCTATCTATCTATCTATCTATCTATCTATCTATCTATCTATCTATATATATCTCACTGCTTTTGTTTCTCTGGAGACCCCCGACTGATACAACAGAACACTGAATGGTTTGATACGAGTTTGATAATGGTCAGTCTTGGCTGAGACTTTGGGGAGCAGGCTCTCACACATGTTCCATGGATGAGAACACACATGGGGGTAACCTCTTTAGAGAGTCACTGCCAACATCTGTCAAAGTTACAAACGCACATCCCTTGGACTCAGTGGTTTTACGGCTTCGCTTGCAAACGTGCACCAAGACACGGGAAGGAGGATGCTCGCTGCCGTGGCCTTCGTGAGCACGAACGACTCAGCAAGGGAGTGGGTGGGTGAAATAAACTCGAGAGAACATCCATGCGATGCGACCCTGTGAAACGGATGAAAGAGCGAGGTGGAGCTGCAGGTGCTATTCGGGAAACAGGAAATTATTAAGGACAAGGAGGGGCGCAGAGGCATGCTCGTGCGAGGACCCGTGCCCTCGGCTTAGGCGTACATGCTGGCTGTGCACACACCGCTTCCAGGAAGTCCGCGGAGGCTGACAGTGGGGTGACCTCTGGGGTTCGGGCGGTGGCGAGGTGGGGGCTGGGAGGAAGACTCTTACTTTTCATTTCTCTCTCTATATTTTTTAAAACAATTGCTTGCCTT
>PVKZ01005645.1:0-48983 GCA_004027375.1 Macroglossus sobrinus
CCGAAGATACGATGCCCCAGAGTCCAAGGACGCCTAATTCAGATCGTCTTTTCATCTTTAAACTGGAGTGAGAAGATGAGCATCCCAAATCCCCCAAAACGTGAACTAGATCTCACTGGTACCGTTCAGAGCCCTCGTGGGCACAAAGCGGGCCACCGAGAGGCCCTGCTTACAGAAAAGGCTGCAGAGGAAGCATGTGAGTGACAGTTAAAAACCACCTGCACCCCCAGCGCACGCCCACTGTACCCAGTACCGCAGACCATGGTTCCGTGTTGGCTGCAGAGCAGAGAGAAGGTTGTCATGTCTGATCGCCCTCATATGGACTGCTAGTCAATTTTTAAAAACTTTTGGAAACCAGCATCTTGAAAGGGAAACAGAATCGCCACAGGGTTCCCATCGGGCTGGCACGACGTCCCAATGCCGGCCCAGGCCTCGTGCAGTGGCAGGGGGCGAGGGGGAGGGGGAGTGGAAACGCAGGGGGACCATCAAATCAGGAAAACAATGCACCCCTCGGGTGACAAGCTCTCAGTGGGCCTCCATCTGCTTTCTTAACAAGAAAGGAAGCACGAGAGCCAATATACAAACTCGAAAAAATCAGTGTTAGTGGAATCATTTTTCTAAAAATATCGTGATTCACCTGGTCACACTGCGCTGACTTAAGGTACGTGAATTTTTTCGAGCTGCAGAAGCCGGCAGAAAGTGCAACGTGAATCCACGTGAGAGGATGGGGGATGTTAACGAGCCAAGCGGCCTGCCTGAGGGCCTGCTCAGAAGGAGGACTTTACTCTGCCCTCCTGTTAGCCAGCCTGGGCGAACCTCGGGTTTGGGGCCGGAGAAGGTGGGGCCACGCCGTGGGGCCCACGAACAGTGGTGGCACCCGGCCGCCCCCGAGGAGGCCGACCCACGCTGAGCACCTGCCTTGAATGATGCCCCTGGAGCTGTGTGTTTCCAGATCACCAAGCCATACAGCCTAGAATGAGCAAAGCCCCGAGCCGGCTCAGACCAGGAATCAGAGGGCACAGCGCTAGCTCTTAGCAGGGGTCACGGGGTCATGGTGCAGCTGCTTTCAGGCCTCAGGCTACTTTCAAACGCAGGCTCAGCGCACAGCGCCCTGGGAGGCGGCAGCCGATGGCACCATGACCTGGCTTAGAAGGTCTTTTCCTGGCCTTCTGCTCCCTAGGGGCAGCGGTCTCCGAGGCGGGGTGGGGGTCTGGCTGGCCGCCGAGCTGCTTACCCTCTGTGGGTGAACTGAACTTGGTCTCGTTGACAAAGGTGGACAGGTCGGAGGGCTGTGGGTAGTCCTGCTTGTCCGACTCCAGGTCCACGGTCATGCACGTCCACTTCTGGTTGGTGACCGCCAGCTTCTCCTCGTCGGTGGCGTGGACCACGGCAGAGATCACCGGCGGCGTCTCCGGGGTAGCCGCTGGAGTGGGGTCCTGTAAGGGGGAGGGGAGCAGTGTCTCTTCTCCTCCAGTCCCTGCGTCCGGGACTCCACCCGCCCTCACTCCCCACACGTCCTCGCACTGCTCAAACGGTCCCGAGAAACCCAAGTCACTTCCTCTACAGACTCCCTTTTTCTGATGGCTTGTTTCAGAGCTGTGACAACGGGTCTTTAAACAATGGCAATTTTGTGTCTCGGTGATTTGAGACGTTCCCGTGCCTTCATTTCGAGAAAAAAAAGAAGAAATTTTTACTACCGGCACTTTTATTTCTGCAAATATTGTTATATCCACGCAGTGCCCCCCAAACCACCAATGTCACCTGACAATCCTATCGGATACAGAAGAAGGGGGTCGTATCTCCACCTCCAGAGGGCGTGCAGCTAAGCAGGGCGGGGTACGCACCCAGAAACACCAGAGCGGAGCAGAATTGGGACCCAACCCCCCTCTCCTGAGGCCGGGCACCCCTTTCTGCAGCCCCCTCCCTGGCCAGGGTTGGCTGGCTGGGACTTCACTGGCTCAGGCCGTGGGTGGAGGGTTTGTTGGTTTTATGACCCTGAATGGCTGGACATTCGTGCCAAAGGGTAACCTCCCCTGGTCTGTTCACAGGGCAGCAGGAGTGGTTTACGGTGGGCAGCGACACTGGTATGGGGAAGACAGGAACTCCCGTGAAGGAAGAAGAGGCTGAGCCTCACTTCTTCGGGGATGGCCAGCCTTTATCCCCCCTCTGTGACTTGGGTCACATAAGCCAGTGCGCTTGATATATATTCCGTTTTTTTTCTATGACGGCATATTCATTAATTTCAACAGACTTCCTCCACTTCACATTCCCGTGTGCTCTCAGCAAGCTCAATGACTGGTCAGAAGGGTCTGGCACAATCCCCACGGATTCCTCCAGAAACGTCCAACTGACATTCTTCCCGAATAGCTTCCTACTCTCGGGACACACGCTGACCTCCCCCCAAAACGAAGGGATCAGAAGAACGGTGTCTCGCAAACACCGAGGGGCGGTCGGTCCTCCGTGTGGGAGGCAAGAAGAGGGTGTCAGGGGAGGATGCCCACGATGAGCAGAGAGGCACGCTCTGCTGACTCGTGGGGACCCAAAACACACCAGCCTGAACTCCCAGGTGAGGGATACAATCATAAATATCAAGGGAACAGTATACCTGAGAAGGTGGATCAGAGAGAGGAGACCGTTTTGGCGACTTTTTCACCCTAAACGTGTCACTGGAAACAAAATGGAGAATGTAAACACAACAAACAGAGGTACCGAGCAGCGCAGAGCACACACAGAGCAGACCGAAGCCACCGCCTCTGCTGGGTGGCCACCCGGGGCCGCACCATCCCCGCCTCCCCCACGCCCACGCCACGCGGACGGCCAGGCCCGCAAGTCCTTCTGACTGTTAACAAGTATCCCCGCTGCCCCCCAAGGGAAAGACTCGCCAAGCTGGAAGTCTTCAAAGAGATGCCGTTTTGGAGAACTGACCCAGAACACGCAGCTAAATTTAACCGGATGTCCCTATTTTACTCATTTTGAAAAGTAAATGTGGGGTGAGCAGATTCGTGTACCCTGATCCCGATCAGGGAGTGGCTGACCCCCATCGAGGGGGAGGGAGGGGACTTAGGTGCATGACACCCTTAAACGGGATCCGATGTACAGACAGGCGCGCGGGCACCTCGTCTCAGAAACAACTCTTGGAGCTGTGCCGAGAAAGGAGGAAAGTTCTGGGTCTTTGGAGAGAGCCGGCGGACTCCTTCTGGCTCGCAGGAACGCTGAGCTTATGAAGTTCCTGCAGCTCTGAGCTTCTGGCCGGGGTGGGGGGGCAGCTCTGACTCAAGGCAGGGCCAGAGGTGACTAGGACTTACCGTCTTGAACCCTTTTAGCTGGGCAGTCGGCGGTGCTAAGTGCACACACAGTGTGACAATAAATCTCTAGAACACTTTTCAGGGACAAGATGATTTTTTTGTTTGTTTTTTAAAGTCTTTTCCTAACCATGGTTAACAGACAAGTCTCACGACTCTTTCCTCCCTTTCTTTCTCCTTCGTTTAAATAACGGGGGGCAGTGAGGCTACGAGGCCAAGGAAACAGCAGAACGGACTCCCGAAGGGGTCAAAAGGTGCTTTTAGCGTGGATGGTTCCACCGAGTCCCTTAAGAGGTCAGGGGTCATGTCCACGGTCAGAATGGAGGCTTGTCCACCTGCAGACTGGCCCCGGCCTCCTGGTCTCAGGCCCCTCTGTGGTATGGTGCTGTCCTCAGCAAAACAAGGGTTTGGGGCGGGGGGAGTCCCTTACTTCAGATCCCACTGCCTGCCCCTGCTCTAAAAGGTACCTACGAGGACAGAGCCATGTGGCACTCAAGTTTCGTCTTTGTGTCCTCTCAAATAAAACTCCCAAACAATGGCATTGTCATGAAAAAAAAAATACTATAAATGGTTACCTACGGCGTTTACGGCATTTGCCCTATGAACAGTGCAATCAGAGCTGGAAGCATATATTTATTCATACATATAAACATATTAACTATATATTTTTAAGGTTGCCCAATGGCTCTAAAATATTAAAGAAATCCCTTGGGCAGAAGAGAGCCTGAGAGACTCGACCCTCTCCCGTGGCTGCTGGATGCCTAGGACCAGGCCAGCTTCCCTTGTAAGAACAGGGAGACAGAGCAGGTGCTTGCTTGTCCTTGGGGGGCCCCTGGGAGCTGCCCACAAGATCCTGCCTGGCTGGGGAGGCAAAGCAGCAGAGGCAGAGGTGGTCTGCTCTGTTCCCACCGACGTCCAGCGGGGTGACTCACAGATAGCATGCGGATACCCAGGCTGGCCCTGGGTGACCAAGGACGCAGGCCGGAGCAGCCTGGTGATGGCTCTCACAGCCGTGTGCTCCACTCTGAGCCCCGCGCCCTGCATTTCAGGGGGGGCTCCCGCCAGTCTCCCTTTGGGACAGCTCAAACGCTTCTGCTTCCCACGTTTAGCAAGAACAAGTGACAAAAGTCACTGCCTGCCGTCGAATCGGATGGTTATTTTCCCGTGAAGCCACAGAACTTAGAAAGCGATCGCCCAGGAGTCCGGTTGAAATGAAAGAACAGAATGAAAATTTAAAAAAAAAAAAAAAAAGTACGGGTTTCAGATGAAGACAGCCAATGTGCAAAGGGGGAAAAAAAAAAGTTCCATTCCTGACAAGCGGGCAGATGCTGGATAATCGCGCTTTCACAGCCAGGCAGTTTCACTTAACGCCCATCACGACGAAACAGAAATAACCTCTGCTACTGGGACGCCCCGTGCCCCACCATTTCCAGGCCCGCCACGGAAACATGTAAGCAGTAGCCATGCAGAAACACGAAAAGAGAGCTTGGCAGCAAACATAAAAGGCAGGGGCAAAAAAAAAAAAGACACATTTAGCGTAGCAGGCAGATTCCCTTCAATTTACTTACAACAGAGAACACACAGACATCACATCTTCAACCATCCTAAGACAAGAAGACAAAAGAGAGAGAGAGACAGACAGAAGGAACTGACAAAAAGGATAAGTCTGCAGACGGCTGGCAGGTTATTCACGGGTTAGGCTACAATAACTGATCCCCGTAGGTTCTGCTTGGGAGTGTGGGCCGAACCCCGGCTTTCTGGAGAGGGGCACTGGAGAAAGCCTTCCCCTCCTGGTCCCAATGATCCCGTAAAGCTTTGGTGCCCACAGAGCTCTGTCACCAGCACCGGAAGTGAGGCTGTGAGATGGACTAGCTTCCTCGACTTCTGTTGGCTGCGAGGCCAGAACAGAGCACAGCCGAGCTGCGTGGTGAAGGGGAGGGTGGTGGGCTACGTGCCGGCTCTCATTTCAACAAAGGGGGAACACGGCTTTGCAGTCCGAGCATTGCAGATTCCTCTGGTCTGAGGCTTAAAATAAGGTTTCCATCGCAGGTTCTATGGAGTGTGTGGGACAAGCCTGGCTGGGTAACTAACTGATCTAAGAAAAGGCCACACATTTGGCCAGGACTGCCCACTGCCCACCCCCAGGCAAGGTGTTCTACGGCCAAACCCTGCTTAGAGAGCCTCTTTGTGGGAAACCCTGGGTTCTCCTTGAATGTCAGATGCTTGGGGGAGCCAGAAATGGGAGGCAAACAGGTCACCCCGCCTCTAATCCATCAGTGCCAGGCAGACTCAGCAGCCATCGGCTGTGGTCTGCTCTGCTGAGTTGCTGCCGGAAGATGGGTAACCATGGCCTTGTGAAATTATTGACGGTCCTTCACAAAGGAGCAGGGACAAAGGCTCCAAGTACCAAGCCTGCAGCCATCCAAGTTTGGACTGGGCCTTGGCATGAAGGCTGGAGTCAAGGACATGTGGCATTCAAGGGCCACATCCACGTGGCAAGTGTTTGTGGACAACAGGGCAGGTGACCGATGGCCTCATGGGAACTTGGGGGATGGCCTCTCGCTTTTGGGTCCCCGTCCTTCTGGACCTACAGGACCTTTGGACCCTTGTCTGCCAAAGACAGCTACAGAGAGAGATGGAGACACACAGGGGTGCTTCTTCTGGGCTGGCTGGGGTGCGAGGAAGGGACCAGGCCTCCCAGAGCCTACTGCGTTTGCCTCCTCGACTGATCTCGTTAACGGGCAGACACAAATACGACAGATTTCAGCCATGTTTTAAAGGGTGTATCTCCTAGCTTCTAGGCCCCTCCAAAAAGCAATCCACGTGCTAAACAGAAGAGGGTAAGTCCCCATCAGGGACGGGGACCAGGTCCCTACTGGACTGCCCCGCTTTCTGTGGGATCACCCCCACAGCCCTGGGGCTGAATGTCAGGTCTTCGACTAAGAGTGACGCTTTACACCACTGACTCGTGTTCAAGGCAAACGCTCAAGGGCTCTAGACGCCAAGGGGCATGTGGACGGGGAGGCGTCGCCCCTGGGGGTGGCAGCCCGAGTTTCTCCAGGCAGCGGACCACGGGTCACGCGGATGTCCGGCCCGGCACGCCCGCTCCCCTGGACTTACGTCTTCAGCGGCGTCTTCTTCTTCTTGGCCGGCTTGGTCAGCCCGTCCCCGTCCACTCCGTTGGCGTCCATGGCGCTGGCTGGGATCTCGAAGGAGGCTGGGGATTTAGAGGGTGAGCTGGGGGTCTTAGAGGACGTCTTAAAGGGGTCAGTGGCCTCGTCACAGGCGTCTGGGTCAAAGCTGTATGACTGTGGGGGCAGTTTGGGAGACTCCTGCATTTTTGAGGCGGAAGAGAAAGGGTTAAAATTGGGGTCATCCCACTTGTCGATGTCAAAGGTGTAGGTACCTTTGGCGATGGGGATGTCGTTGGGCTCAGTGGGGGACCGGGTCGGTGAGGCAGGGGCGTTGTTGCTGTCGAGTTTTTCGGGTGCTTTTTTCATCTTTGGCCTCCTGAGGGGCATTTTGGCAACCGGCTTTTTGCCTGTCTTTTTGGTGGGAGGGGGGTTTTCCTGCTGGCCGTCCCAACTACCCCTGTCCTCAGAATAGTCAAACTCCAGCCTCACTGAGAGCCCTTTGGCCGGGGAGTCCTCCTGCCCCCCGCTTTCTGATGCGGTCCCCCCCTCCACCGCCTCCGGGCCCGTGAGAGGAGGCCGAGCTTCCCTCCGCACGGGGGGTGAGTTCTGTCCTCTGCCAGCTCCGGAGGACGGGGGGACGGCCCCGTCCGCGCCCTCGGAGTCCAGAGGGCAGGACGCCGTGGGCCCAGCCGCAGGGTCCAGGGGTGCCTCCTCCGATGAGGCCGGTCCGGAACCTTCCGGCGGGGCCGGTTCCGTTTTCGTCTCGGGTCCCAGGGTCTCCTCGCTGGAGACGGCGCCCTCCTCAACCGGCTCGTGCTGCGTCTCTTTCACGGGGGGCGTGTCACAGGGCTTCTTGGCGGTCGGTTTCTTTTTCAAGGACGGAGGCCTCGCTTTTTTAGTTCGCTTGAGGGTGCTGGAGGCGCTGCCAGAACCCGCGCCGTACGCGTCGGGGGCCGGGGCGGCCACGGCCACAGCCTCGCCGGGGCCCGGGCAGCAAGCACCATCGAAGTCAGCGGCCTGCAGGCTGAGGGAGCGGGACAGCGGGGACCTGGGCACGGGGACCGAGTCGGTGGACTTCCTCCGGGCGTTCGCCTTGCATTCCTGGTGCTTGGGGTCCGAGGGGCGAGGCTCCGGGGCCTGGAAGCCGTCCACCAGCTCGATGCTGTCGAAGTCCAGGTTGTAGGCCCCGCTGCTGGCTATCGGCTTGTCCTCGTCGAAGACGGCGGAGGCGGCGAGCGCGGGAGGCCGGGACGGGCTGCCCTCCGCCGAGCCGCTGCGCGGGCCATCGGGCACGGCCACCGCCTCAGCGCCGCACCCTGGAAACGGAGGCAAATGGGTCACTGGGGCGTGGGGCGCTCTGCAAAGTTTCTCAGGCCGGGCTGGACAGGTGCTCTCTACACAGAGCCCGCTGGCCAAGCCCGCCCGCCTGCCACAGCCGGCTCCCTGGGCACAAACCCTGCTCCAACCCAGAACTAGCTCCAAACCCTGGACAGGCTTCCCCTGCGATCCCTCAGCTCCAAACCCTGACGGCCTCACCCTCCGATCCCTCAGCTCCAAACCCCAGACGGGCTTCCCCTCCATCCCCTCATCCACAGAGGGGGAGTGACGGCAGCTGTCTGAGGAATAGCTCAGACCGACCGCTCAGCCATCAAAAACACTGACCAAGTGCCCGATCGGGACCAGGCACCGCTCTGGGTGCTGGGGATTCAACAATAAGCAAAACCGACAATAAAATCCTTGCCCTCCTGCAAGTGACAAGTCACAGTCTTCAGGGACGTGACAGCCGAGGCACCGATAAACAAGGAAAACGTACAGACGACCAGATGTGAGCTACGCAGAAAAACAAAGCCAGGGTAGGGGTGTTGCGATTTTTAAACAAGGTCGTCGGGCAAAGCCCTCCCAGGAGAAGAGCTTTCAATAAAGATAGGATACAAGGGAAAGGTGGGAACCAGGAGGCCGTCCCGGGAAGCATCCTAGGCAAAGGGAGCAGTCGTGCAAAGGCCCTGGGGTAGACGCGTGCCTGGCACGTTACAGGAATGTTAGAGGCCAGTGATGCTAAAGTAAGGATGAGGTGAGGGAGGCAGAGTACGCCAGCAAGGCATCATGAGCCCTCCAGAAACATCAGCTGCTATTGTCATCAAGCCTGTTTTCGTCACTCAGAGCCACCGTGAGGAGGTTGGGGAAAGGCCCCCAAGGTGATCCCAACAGAACTGAGCTGGTCCCATCTGCCACCTGTCCTGTTCCAGGCATCCCCTGTAACGTCTCCCCCCAAAACTGTCTGCTGCACTTCTCTCCCCAGCCCTGCCCCCGATCTGTTCTCTCCCCGTCACTTTGCTGCTTCCTCTCAGCTCCTCCACCCCCGCCTCAGCCACTGCCGGCCAAGGAGGCCGCTCCCTGTTTTCCAACAAGCTGTGGATACTCCAAACGCTGGTCAAGAGAGACGCTCCGTCACCTCATGGCCCCGCGGCCTCATGGGGACCTGACCAGCCTGGCCTTGGCTTGGCTACTCTGGGGGCTGCTGGAACCAGGTGGAGCTTTTCATGCAGTTCTGGGTTCATAACTGTCTTGGGCGGGCAAGGAAGCCAGACGATGATGGACCAGAAAACCACAAAGGTGCCACTACACAAAGGAGGAGAAACACTGCAGAGGGGTCTGTGGGAGAAGGAATGACAGAGCTGGCACGTACAATACTTCGGATGGCACCCCAAAGGGCAGGCGTTATGCGCCCAGCGCCCACCCACTGTCCACTGGTATAGCTGCCAGATAAAACAGAGGATGCCTGCTTAAAATGTGACCCTCAGATAAATGAATCCATGTTTTAGTATAAGTATATCCCACATCCCGATTCTTTGTTGATCTGAGATTCTAATTTAGCCAGGTATCCTATATTTGTATTTGCTAAATCTGGCAGCTCTAACCCTCACCCCCAACAAACAAACGAGGTCTGGGAAAGGCTCACTTAAACCAGAACTGGCTCCTCACTGCAGATTTTCTCAGAGCAGTTCATGCTCCCTCCTGCAAACCTCCAAGTGGCGAGTATTTCGCCCGGTGCTTACCCTAAGCTTTGCTCACAAGCCAATCTCTCTCTCGGAGCACTTGGCAGAGGACCCGGCAGATGAAGTGCTGCCTGAGAGATGACAGCACGAGGGAACGTGAAGCTTCCTGAGTTCAGGAGCTGCTCTGATTCACCTTTGTTTTCCTTCAGACTTGCTGCACTTTCTCTTGCAGGCTCAATAAATATCTCTGGGACTGAAAGCACCTTCCAGAAGCACATCTATCAGCTAGTTGTGGTTGCAAACCTGCCCCTCAATTCTGCACCCAAGGCCGCCCCAGGCCCTCCGTGGAGCAGACGTCCTACAAGATGAAGCATTTGACTGAAGCCTCTTAGCTCTTCTCTGAGTCTGCCAAAGGGACGCCTCCATCATCCTGAAACACTCTGCTTCCTGCTCTTTTCAAAAGGAGAGGGTGTCTCCACCCCTCTTCATTCTAAAAATCAACCTCCTCCCTATCTCCTCCAGGACCCACCACCCTCAAGCCACCCCCATCCTCCCAGCGGCAGTTGCCTGATCCTCCTTCCCTGGTCGTGCATTTACAGAGGGCACAAGGGACGGGGCACCTAGAGGACCAGGTGCTTCCCGCCAGGCCTCAAAGGAATGAGGAAGAGCCTCGGCCCGCCCCCAGCAACCTGAGGAAGAAGGCCCCTCGGCCCCTCGGATGTCAGCCGTTCCCCCCGAATCATGCAACCGTCAGCAGAGTCAGCCTACCCATCTGCTCACTCTCCTCCCCAGAAGAAAAGCCCCCCAGTCTGCGTACCACAGCTTTCCCAGTCAGAGCTGACATTCCCTAATTAAATCATCACGGCCCAGGAGACCTCGGCTGTGGTCACTTTGGGACGGTGAGTTCTCTGACATGGGGCTGTCCTGATCATCACAGGACATTCAGCCGCGTGCTAGGCCTCTACCCCTGGATGCCCACCCCAGCTGTAACATCCAAAAATGTCTCTAGAAATTCTCAAGTGTCTTCTTGGAGGGCCAAACTGTCCCTGGTTGGGAACTGCGGTCTTACTGGGCGGTGACTGGGGTGGATTGTTCCCCGGGGCCCGTCACAGGGCCGGGAGGGCCCTTCCACACGCTCTTCGCAGTACCCTGGGGTCAGGCAGGTCTTAGAGGAAAAGGTCCCTGGCACGAGCAGGCCATGATTTGCTAAAGCAGGTGTGGTCCGGGGCCTCCGAATGCCCACATGCCACATCTGCAAGATCATTCATTCATTCATTCCACAGGTAATCGGGGTGCTCCCTCTGTGTCAGCCGTGGTGGGGGATGCCGTGGACAGAGGTCAGGACGTCCTTCACCTCATGCCCCCCAGCAGGGTCAACTTGGGCAATGCCCGTGCTGGCTCCAGGTTCTGCCTTGGTCCGAGGATGACACTGACGTCCTTGGTTCATCATATGCAGAGGCTCATTGGAGGTCCCCAGCTGCATCCGTCTGCTTGGGCCACCACCCCAGAGTACCGCACATGGGTCCTTAAACAACTGGCATTTACTCTGACACAGTTCCGGAGGCCGGCATGTCCAAGGTCAAGGTGCTGACAGGTCTGGAGTCTCCCGAGGCCTCTCTCCTTGCCTCGCAGATGGCTGTCTTCTCCCTGTGTCCTCGCTTGGCCTTTTCTCCGTGTGAGCTCATCCCCGGTGTGTCCTCGTCCCCTTACGGGGTGGGGGGGGAGGGTACCAGTCCTAGTGGATTAGGGCCGCGCCCTACGATCTCATTTAACCTTAATCACCTCCTTAAAGGTTCACATCAGGGTTTAGGGTATCAACATGTAAATTTGGGGGACACAGTATAACTCACAACACCAGGGCTAGGCAATAAAATCCCCAAGCTGGGCAAAAAAACACATTTGGGAATAAGAGGGAATTCTGAGGAAGAGACAGTTAATAAAAGGCGACGAATGACACCCAACCGATGTCACTCTACTGTCTCCGAAGGCCACACCTCTTAGCCTTGCCGGACTGCTTCTAACTGGTTCTCGCTGTCAGCTGTGTTGGCGCTTCTCTCCCCTCCCCCTTGCCCTCCTCCCATCTACACGGGCTCCCTCTGGGCGGGGCGCCACGGGCCCAGAGGGCCCACGCCAACACATGACACCCCTGCACTCCACGCCAGACTCTTAACTGAATTGAAGCCAGCATATGGAGGGCAAACGACCTTCCACACAGGAAGCTCCGCCTCTTCTCAGCGCGTGAAGAGCTGTCCACACTGCGAGTCACAACGTTGTTCTCTCGCCTGAGCTGCAGATGAAACATGCGCAGAGCCTAGCGCAGGCCTGGCACGTGGCAGACGCGGAGACGAGAACGATTCGTTCACTGTGTGACGTTTAATTATGTCCCTCGGTGGCTGGTTTGAATTCTCCTAACGCGGGCCCCGTTCGAGCCGCGGAGCGTTTCGTTCCCGGGGCCCAGAGGAGGGACGGACCTCAGGGCACTCGCAGGTCATCACACTCTTCGTGGTACGGGAAAGAAGACTGCCTGGCCCGGCCCCGCCTGGGGCAGCCCAGGGCAGATGCGAGGTGAACCCCATCCCGCAGGTCGCCCACCCTCTGCCCCGCGGAGCGCCAACGTGCTGCTGGTAGCACCCCAGACAGGGCGAGACTGATGATAAAGTGTAGGTTTCCAGGAGGAGAACTCATGGCTCTAGTCACTGCCGAAGTCACGTCTATGGTCGCATGGGGTTCTTTCGGCCTCTTTAGCAACGTCCCGGACACGTCTGCAGAGGAAAATCAGACGACGGCTTCTCCTCTCTTGCCCTTTTCTCTCGTGGTTCTTGGAAGGAAGCTGTCTCCTCCTCCGGCCACCTCCAGTGCAGTGGCCTTCTCACACCCGGGCAGGTCCCAGGCGGGACTCTGCAGAACGGAGCAGCAGACTTTCCCAACAAGTGCTGCTGAGCAAACGGAGATTTGGACAGCCCAAGACAGAAGAGGGGCTGTAAGCAAAGACTCCCATCCAGAAGAGTCCTAAGTGTGTAACGGGCATGCATTCAGCCTCGCTGCAGTTTCCGAAGACTCCAACCAGAGTCGTCACAATCTCCGTGGGGCCGGGCCTCGGGGGGATCACCCTCTCCAGCCCCCTTCCCGGCGGGGCCTCCGTCTGACGCCTCTGTGATGCCCCTTCTTCTGCAAACCGCCATCCAAGCAAGAGGTGAGCCCTGTGCCAGGTTGTTCTTGGCTTTGCTGAAAAACTAGTCGGGCAGCAGGAACAAGGACAGGCCACAGGAAGGAACAGAAGTGGCGAAGCATTTCCAAGGCAGACGGGGACAGGTGACTGGAAATCCCAGGGGACCCCAGCAGCGGACTTCCTGGGCACACTCAGCGGCGCTTGGGGATGGACCACACACGGAGACGTGCTGCCCTTGGTCTTCCAAATTCTTTTCTACAGTAGCCCACACATTTGTAGGCATGAACTAATTATAGCCACAAAAAAAGACAACTTACTCTTAGTCGCGCATTTAGGGGTTCCAATCTGTTTGTCATTCACTTTCTATTAAACGTGAGGGTGATTTTTTTTTTATACAATATTATAAGAAATGAATTTTTAGATGCTCTAATACAGGGGTCTCCAACCCCTGGGCTGTGGACCGGTACCGGTCCGTGGCCCGTTAGGAACCGGGCTGCACAGCAGGAGGTGTGTGGTGAGAGAGCGAAGCTTCGTCTGTATCTGCAGCCACTCCCCAGCACTAGCATCACCCCCTCAGCTCCACCTCAGATCATCAGGCCTCAGATTCTCATAGGAGCACAGGTTCCCTGGGGCCAAAAAGGTTGGGGACCGCTGCTCTAATATACAAAAGAAAATGAGGATGCCAAAGACTCAGAAATGCAAGCAGCCCTTCTGGCTTCTTTTCCACCCTGAAATCAAATAAATCCCAACAACCGTATCCTCG
Organism: Macroglossus sobrinus; assembly: GCA_004027375.1. NCBI lineage: Eukaryota > Metazoa > Chordata > Mammalia > Chiroptera > Pteropodidae > Macroglossus > Macroglossus sobrinus. The sequence continues at coordinate 13,365 of PVKZ01005645.1, forward strand.
CGTCCCAGAGCCTAGATTGGCTGTGCATAATCAGATATGACTAACTGATGAGCTGTCAAAAAGGGAAGAATATGAAACTGCATTTACCAGATGCCAGCGGAGACGTCTGCGTTCCCTAAAAAAAAATGGTCCTGCTCCCCTCTCCCAGCACCAGGGGACTTGTTTCCTTAGGAATAAAGCCCGGAGTGTCTACTTTTTCTAAAAACAGCCTGCTCGAAGCCAGGGCAGGTAAAAAAAAAAAAAAAAAAAAAAAAAAATCCACCCATTTCTTCCTTTAATACAAAGAAAAAATCAAGGTCAAAAGGTGATTTTATGTTACGGTCCACCTGGCTCCTGGTCAGGACAGGAGTATAGAGGGAGGCCTGGCCCTCAGCCTGCTCCTCCTCCTCCCACCCATGCTCCATCCCTCACCTGGGGTGGCCTCGAGCACAGGTGTGTCAACACCCCACCTGCAGGTCGCTTGGTTATTCTGCTGCTGAGGTGTGCAGACAGGAGCACAGCCAGCCCTAGGAAGATGGGCGGGGCCAGGAGACGGGTGGGGGGTGAGGGGTGAGACTGGGCGGGGCCGGGAAGTGGCTGCCTGCAGGTATCCATCCACATTGTGGTACAGGAGTCTGGCACTGCCGATTCCTCACACAGAGAGGGCTGAGGCTGGAGGATGGCCAGAGGGGACATGTCTAAAGTGCACAGCCCAGGGCAGGCTGCCCAGGGCTGAGGACGGTGTCGTTCTGGCCTCCTGACCAGCCTGTGGGGCCATTCCTGGCAGTCGCCACCTCCCTCCAGGCCTCGTGGTTACTCTGTCCTGACAGAGTTGGTCCCACCCACGCTGGGGTAACCGGAGGATGCGGGCGGAGAACGCCAGCCAGGTGGGCAGGCTGGTGGTTGGAAAATGAGATCTGTCCCATCCCCCACCCAAGCCCCTGACGTCAGCACATCTGAAAGGTACAGAAAAGTCTGTATTTTAAGTCACACTAGGGGAAGCAAGATGTGGGAACGTGGTAAGGAAGCAGGTGAGCCGAGGTTAATGAGGAATGGACGAGCCGGCCACGTGTGCACCCAGCTATCTACCCCATCCTCTTCCTTCCCATTTAATCAACATCTTCCTTCCCTGAGCTCACGGGAGCCACGGTTTGTAATAAAAATGCAGATTCACGGGTGCCGTCTGGAACCAGTGTCCTTACGGGAGCAAGGGGCCAAACAGACTGCAAGAAGGCACCGGGACCTTCCGAGGCCCACCTGCCCCACTCGAACCCAATGCCGGGTGCCAAGCGAAAGGGGCCCGGAGCTATGGGAGTGGTTTTCCCAGAAGCCTCCCCCGAAACTCTCGCAAAGCGAGCACACTCACCCGCTGCATCCGCTCACCTTAGTTCTCACTCACATAAAACCCAGCTCAGAGCCACGAGGCCCCAGCAACAGGGGACGGGAAAGGAGCTCCGGCGACAGCACCCCGGGGTGGGCGTCCCCCTCGGCCAGCGGTGCCCCCCCTCCCGGGGGGCTGCCCGACCTTTGCTTACCTGGTTCTTCGGGGGGAGGCGGTGCACTGACCTCCGGCTCTGGAATGACCTCTGGGGGAGGTGGGGGTGGGGCTGGAGGAGCTTTGACAGGGGTCGTGGACTCCGGGGTCTCAAAAGCTTCTTCCGAGTCAGAACTCCTGACGGAGAGGGAGAGAGAGAGCGGGGGAGAAACAGAGGTCAGGCAGGGGCATGGGCTGGCTCTGCTCCCCGGGGTGGCGTTGGTGGGGGACGAACATAGCACCTGCCCTCCCCCCCAATCCTCCAGGGGAATCTGCTCGCTGCCCAATTAAACCACAGAGGAGAGAGGCCAGGGAAAGTCATTTCACAGCGTGATTCCCAAGAGCAAATCTCATCATCAGCTTTGTGCCCAAATGATATATCCTTTGAACTCGGCTCTACTTGACATATGCGTTTCTGGCCTGAGTGGCGAACACACACACACACAGTGGAATCTTCCGGTCAACACCGGCACGTGAGCCCTGGCGCCAGCTCAGGCAAACGGATACGGAGTCGTTCCCAGGAACACGCTTCCCCGCCGTGGTCCCCATATGCCCGCAGAATCCCCGCTTGGTGACACGCAACCTCATCCGGCCTCCCTCCACCCCGACCCACCCCGCCACCCTCTCCACCAGCCTCCCTTCCCAGGGCTTCTCACCCTGGGACTATGGATTTATTCCCCCTCTAATCGTGTTGATATTCTCTCTCTTCTCCTGAACGGAAAAGGCCGTGACAGCAGCCGGGGGAGCCACAGCACCCCTGAGCCTAAACCTGGACACAGTGAATAAACACCTGCTGAATGAATGAATGAATGAATGAAGGCAGGCCAGCCAGTAAGCCAGAGGATGCGCCAGACCGAGACACAGAGCACAGCCCACTGCCCATGACAGTGAGAAAGTGGCCCTCTCCAGTCTGCAGGGCAGTCTGCTCTCTCCACTCAGAGAAATGGACCAAAACCCCACCCAGAGGACATCCCACCCAGGAATAAGGGGAGGCCACCCATCAAACTAAAGCCTTGTCCTAAGATCACGAAAACCCAGAGCCGACAGCCCGTCTCCATCACCCTGCTCCCCCTGGGGACTCAGTGTCAGACAGAGAGAATGTGGCCTCCCCAGATTGCTGAGCCAGGCATGTGTCCTCTGGCCGGAGGGCAGTTCCTCACTTGCTCAGGACGCCCAGCTGGCTGGCCATAGCCCTGGCCCCAGCTCGCTCGAAGGACGCCGGAGTGCGAGAAGCATCACCCGAGCTGATCGCCATCTCTCAGAACGGCATCTCTCAAAATGCCACTTACTCATATGCAACAAGGGAGGTAATTATCAAGAGGGTGGACACTTGGGATGGCTGCTGGCACAAGTGACCCAGTGGGCAAAGCTGGGTGAAGACGGATAATCAGGGGTGACACGTCAGATGAGTATGGAGCAGGAACTGCTCAGGCTGCCGAGCTCCCACAGAGATCAAAGGACCGGTAACCTCTGCAGAGGCCAGCATCTTCTAAAAACCACCTGCCAGTCAGCAGAGAGACCAGGGACCAACCAATCCCTCCAGTCAGCCAGGGCTGAGAAAATGAGCCACTGATGAGTCTGCATTCAGAAAAAGCTGCCTTGATGTTGGTTTTACAACTTGTTTGTCAGCGGTTCACTCCATTCATGCCAGAGGACAGTCCCTGCACTCCCACACCTTCAGGGCCCCTGGCTCCTCTAAGCAGCCACAAAGCCCTCCAGGGACCCAAAGAGATGAACGGAAACATCAGAGCCACTTGCAATGGGATCCCAGGAGCCAAAGCCTGCACACGCTCAAATTTCACGAGTAAAGACTGGATTGACGCAAACACGACAGGGGCTTACTGACTGTTCACACACACACACAAGAATAAAGGGCTTAGTTTCCGTCTAGAGGGAGAATTTAAGATCCACATGTGGACGGCAACAGATCAAGGTACCTGTGTGTACCGGTATGAAAAACACAAGGAAGGTACACGGCTGAGCATCAGAGAGAACCAAGAGTTTGGATCTGACTGGTGATGCCCTGGCCTCCAGCGCTGCGTGCATCAGGGGCCACACTGCCGAATCACACGGAGCCAACTTGCCTCTTTCCAGGGCTTCCTTGAAGGACCAGCAGACTGGAATCCCCAGCGCTGGTCACCGCCGTCCACATCCACCGGGCCCATTCAACCGCAGGCCACATCCTCCAGGAGGTAAAAGCCATCTATCTCTGCTGAAGAATAAGTCTCTGTCCTCCAAATTCCCCTCCTAGTCCCCTTGCTGGCCTCGCTGGGATCTAACTCTCGTCAAGAGGTCACAAAAAAGCTGCACCGCCAGCCACGGATGCTGCGAGATTGGTCTCCAGAGTCCAGCAAGCAAATACGGAGAGAGAGGCTGCGAGCTCTCCCCGTGGCTTCTGCATCCCTGGGCCCTGGCGGTGTGTGGCTTCTGAGCACAAAGGGCCCCTGCTCCTTCCCAGCAGCACAAGCAAGCAGCAGGGAGGGCCGGATGCTCCTGGGTTCAAGCTGCTGAATTCCAATGAGGTCCCCCGGCTGCTGCTGCAGCCGGCCGGCCCGCACACCTGCTGCAGCTGGCCGGCCCGCACACCTGCTCGGAAGGGACCCCCATTCGCCACTGCCCTGCATGGGAGGCAGTGCGTGGGGAGAGAGAGGGCACGCCAAGTCCCTTTGTGGTCCCTTGCCCGTTTACTATGGACTATTCTGCGTCAGAACGTCAGGGCCACCATGGACCACGAGAATGGCATTCACTTCCGGTGAGTGCTGCCTGCACTGTTTTCGTATTTCCACGCCCTCTCCCAGGAGCGCAGAGCAAGTTAATTAGAGGAGGCGGATGGCAGCTTTTTTAATTAGCTCTTTCCCCCCCCCTCTTCAGTTTCCCAGGGGGGGCTCAAAAAACATTTCCAAGAGCAGGGATTTCTGCCGTCCACCCACAAAGAGCCTGTACATAAAATAAGGCCGCATTTCCCAGTCGCCGTGCATAAAAGCGGTTCTCAACAGCTGTTTGGGTGTTGTTTTTTTTTTTCCCCGATCACAAGAAACGAAAGTACAAGCAATTATTCTATGAAGGCCCTGTGCGCTTTCGAAATGAAAGAAAAGGAAGTTAATTTGCCACAAAGATGGAGCAGGAGGAGAACCAGGATATGCTATGTTGTTCTCTGTGTAAGTAAATATGCAAATACGTGCAAAGACAACGAAATGTGTGAATTGCTAAAAAGTAAAGTGAGTGCTCTTAATGGTCAGATATGAAAATACGTTGACTTTAATTCCCAGCATGAAAAGCTTTATAATAGCTATCAGAGGTTAGACTTTTTTGTTGTTGTTGTTATGTGTCAGGCACTGCATTAAGCCCATTTTACAGAGGACACAACTGCAGTCTAAGAAGTCAGCTAGCCGGAAGCAGGGCTCAAATCTAAAACTACAATCTGAGCCTTTTTAACTACAGCCGTGGCTTCCAAACATTTTTAGCAACAGAACTATTTCACCAAACGAATCTTACGTGAAAATTCCTATGCCCAGAGAAAAGTAGGATTACATTTATTTCATAAGCTCGGTTTATATATAATATCTTCTCATTATGAAGTTTATTGTCGAGAACAATTAGGCTATTCTGATGAACTTGGGAACCCGACCCTAAGGGCTCGGGATGCCAAGGGCAGCATTACACCTGCTGACTTCTCTCCTGGGAACACGTTACCAAGGCAGTCTTGATACGGGCAGGTGAGTAATGCAAACGGCATCTGCTTCAACAGCCTGCCCTCTGATCCTGGGATATTCTTTAACGAGGCAGACAGAGCAGGAGAGCTGCATCACCATGCAAATCCGAAGTAGCCTATCAGCACAAGGCAATATGCCGGTGATACCGACCGCCACACAGCGTGCTGGCCCACTGCCCTGCAGCAGCCCAGGAGACCATCTGCCAGCCCCAACGAGGGACAGACATTCCAGAAAGGAAACAGAGCGCTCAGCAGATCACGCGGTCTCATTCATCTCTTCCCCTCACCTGGGTACGAGTCTGATGGAGTTGTGAGTGGATAATTTTTGAAACTCCTGTGCATGAAATTCTACTCATGAAAATATTCCACTGTAGATACAGCCTTGTCAAGAAAGCCTGTCCCTGCTCCAACACACACACACACACACACACACACACACACACACACCACCCTCCCCCCTCCCCGCCCCCGTCCTGCCTAAAACAAGCGACCAGACAGGTGATTTTTTTTTCGGGCTGACTACAATGGGTCTTTTACGTTAACTCGCCCGTCCTGCATACAGAAAGGGAGTTTGCTCTGCAATATTGTTCCTCAATATTTAGGCAAAGGGTGAACGTGATTTTAATACACCCAAAGGCCAAGGTCCTTCCTGGACTACTGGGTGACTGAGGAGCCCACGGTCCCAGGCTGTGTCTCCCATGAACACAAAGCTACTAGCTCTGGCAAGGCGGGCTGCTAGAATTTTCCAGGCTGACACCCTAGGGACAATCCAAGCAGATGATGTCACATTATCACAAGATTCCCAGCACCTAGCGTCTGTCAGGTTTATGAGGCAGGTTCCGTTTTCAGATTCAAGTAGCTGTCACTTGGTGACTACCTTGACATGTCAGCAGGGTTTTGAAGGGGCAACGGCCATGGGCACACTGACCACCTCCAGGTTAGGCTGCACCCCCGGCGAGAGGTGGCAAGAAGGAGAAAGAGCACACACAGACTGAGGGGCCCACAGACCTAAGGGTGACAGCCCGCACTGTACATGGAATGCAACGGCAAGACGTGAACTGACTCTGGGAAATTAAAGTAAAAATGGATTTTACTGAAAAGGCTACAGTGACTGATGTTTAAAGAGATAAGGAAGAGCGTCTCATTGGGACATCTTGGGTCACGTGCCCATCTCTTATGAGGCATATGGGGGAGACGGAACTCCCCCAGAAGCCAGCCAGAAGGCAGGATGAACGGCAGTTAACCCACAAGCAACAAACGCCTACCAGCTACATCCCTCACCGCACTGTGAGGCCTTAGACAGGTCACCTGCCCTCCCAGGTTCTTGGCCAAACAGTCCAAGAAGCAGCGATAATGACTCTAAGAATAAAGCCCCCGTTACTGCAGGTCCCACTGTGCCCTGGGCCTCCGGGAGTTATTAGACATTTGGGGAAATGTCACCTGCTGGCAAACGAGGTCTTCTCTGTTGGGCAGGAAGGAGAATCTGGAAGCTCCACACAGTGTGTCCTGTCCCTCCGGGCCGTCCAAGGCCAGAAGTGTGTCCTGGAGCGCGTGGGTCACGCTGAGGTCCACTCCCTCGTTCTGTCCAGGGGCGCACGGCCCACAGACGCCAGGGAGGGGAGGCCACGTTTCATGCAGTGTGGAAAGCACACTGAGAGGTCGCAGTTTCTCTCTCTCTCTTTCTTTCTCTCTCTCTCTCTCTCTCTCTCTCTCTCTCTCTCTCTCTCTCACACACACACACACACACACACACGCACACACACACACACACACACACCCCCTCACGTGTGACCCTCCACCAGCTTGCTGACACCTGAGCAGCCCAGGAAAGGAAGCATCGTGAGCATCTCGTGAGACCCACGCAGCTGGGTTCTAATCTCGGCCGCGTGCCCTCTAGCAGAAAACGCTGACCTTGGGGGACGCCTTTGGTAACCTTGGAGCTGTGGCCCGCGGAGCGGGAACACGCTTTCCGAGTGGCTTCAGTCTCTGTCCTGTTTCACTCATCCAAAAGCGGGTGACTGCTGGAGTCAGCGCTCCACCACGCCCCCCACAGCTGCAATCCCGACCAAAGACGGACCCTCCTGAAAATTCTGCCGGATAAATGACAACGTGTGGGCCATCGTGCGTCCCCAGGAGTCTCCGTCGTGATTTTGCACGTGGAAATAATAACATGTGACCCTGAACTTTAGGAAAAAAGCCTGAAATTTAGAAGTTAAAAAGCTCATTTTCTACCACCCTCTGCAAACAGGGCTTTTGCAGGTCTTAAATCGTGGGTCCCCCTCCCTTTCGACCTCTTTACGTGACGTGACAGGAGGGAACAGAATGGCTGGAGAACAGCTGGCTCCTGGAGGGACGCGGTGGCCTCCCACGCCCCCAGGACCTGCCCCTGCCCTGAGGCCCCGCCTGCCCACGCCCACGCGCATTCTCACGCTGCCCTCTCACACACAAGGCTGCGACCCACGCGTCATAAATTCTGCACTGACAGTCTGGACTCGCGCTCCTTATCCGTGCATCCTGTCGGAAGCACATGATTCTGGATAGTCTCGTAGACGAAAACAGCTCAACATTCACCGAGCGTAAAAACGATCATCCACAGATCTGGTCCCCAAAGCTCCCGGGCCTCGGCTGCCTCGTCTACACACACTGGCACCGTCAGCACCAAGGACAACACGGGGCTGCTCCAAGAACCGGGTCGACACCTGTCACATAACGTGCGCCATGCCAGGCGTGTGGAAGGCGTGTGCTCCCTCCAGTCCTTCGCGTGTCAAAGCCCACAGCCCAGATTGTTGTGTCCGTCACCTTAACGCCACCTGAACGCCACCAGAAATAATATAAAGCATACTCCTCTTTTCTTTAACGTCCCTTAGTCAGGGGACAGCTGGACCAGTGATTCACGAGTTTACGGAGCGAAGGGAAAAGAATGTGATTTTTCTTGTTCTTCCCACGCACCCAACCCCGACAATAGACGCAGACGCACACAGATGGGCCCCACTAAAACGGCTGTGGGCGAGGCCCTGTGAATAAGCGATAAACTTCACTCGACTGTTTACTGAATTAAGGCACAGCCGCTCACAGAGACATCACAGTCGGCCAAACAGGAGAAGTGCTAACGCGGCTTGTTCTAGGCTCTGCGATGCGCTTGCGGTTTCTCTCTCTCGCGCGCGTGTTCCCTGGAAGGAAGGCTTCTTGGGGACACGCCGTGAAGAAGGAGCCAGTCGTCACGGCCGCAGAGATAACGCTCTGCATGACCAAGAGCCCAGAGGTGGGAAGGAGCTGGCCGAGGGCACGGGCATCAGGCCCCAGGGGGAGCGAAGTGGACGGGGAGCAGAAAGTCTGCAGGAGGAGCTGGGGTGCCAGCGGGGGGTTGACTCGGGGTGAGGACTCACCCTGAGTTGGGCTGTTACGAGGTGAGGTCGTTCTGACCTGAGAAACAGCAGCAGGGCTGGGAGCGGGGAGCAGGGGGTGGGGAGGCTCATTAGATCAGTGAGGAGATTATAGAGTCCAGATGAAATAAGACGACCCTCGGACCAGAGCAGTAGCAGCTGAGGAGGTGAGAAGTGGCCCGATCTGAGACACGTGTGGGAGGCTAAGGACGCAGGTTGTCAGGGAGAGCGCTGAGATTCCAAGTGGGCCTTTCAAAAAGTTTGGGCTGAAAGACGCCTTTCTTTTTACTTGCACTAGAATTGACACAAAGGAGAAAAATAGTTTTTCTTGACTCCGAGAGAGTCTGAATCACCTTTTCCACCGGACGATTTAATCAGAGCACAAATATCAGAGCCATTATCAGTGATTTAAAGACGAGAAGGCTGATAAGTGAGCCCAGATTTCAGTTACACATAACAGAGCTCTAACAAAACGGATACAGGGTCCCACGTGAACAAGGCAAACTGTCTCAAGGGTAAGGGGCACGTGACAGTCCCTTAACCCAATCTGAGAGTTCAAATACTCATGGAACTGACCTTGCAAACAAACTGCTCATTTTGATGATGAAAGAAACAGGACAGGTTCTATATACATCTGACTATTTCGATTTGTCATCCTTTCGAGCGCTCCGACTTACAAACATGCTCGAGCCTCCCCTCTCATTTTGGGGGCGAGATGTGAAAGGCCAGCCTCGGGCTTCGTTTCTCAAATCTCTTCCATCAGAAGCTCAAAACCTTCCATCGTGTTCAAGTTTCTGCTGTGTAAACGTCTTGCTTCTGGTTTCAGCGGGAACCTTAATGTTTAAGTTCAATGAACTAATAATCAGGGGCTTATCTCTTCTTATCTGTCACAGGTTGTTGCTGGATGGAGCATTAGAAATAAGAAAAGGATAGAATCAAGGATTTCACCTACGTGTTAGCTTATGCAGCTGGGTGAACGGGTACGGGAAGCACGTGTGCTCTAGCACGAATGAGGAATCCAATACATTTTGCCCAGAAATCAAGAAGGAAAAGCTCTGACTCTTGACTTGCTTCCACAGTGTGCACAAGAGGAGGGCATTGGCTTGGCTCCAGTAAACAGTGACCCCATCCCCTCAGGACCCCTGAGAGAACTGGCCCTCTGAAGATCGGAGTGGATGAAAACGCATCAGCCTCTAAACCGTAGTCGGCAGAAACCTTACAACAGAGACACCAGTGACGGCGGAAGAGCATTCCAGAAATATTTCCAGCTATTTTTGCCAACAAACGCAAACCTATACTCAGAGACAGAAAAACCATCAGACACTTCGAGGCACCGTTTCGAGACCGAGGCCCAGGACTCTGGGTTTATTTCCCTCCGATGCCAGCTGCATCCCGCGACTTTGGAGGCGGTGCCTCGGGACAAAAGGGCAGGAGACAGAGAAGGGGAGGGTGTGTGTCGCCCAGAGCGAGGGCCTCCCCGGGCACCAACACCGGGCGCAGCCGACGGCGCACGCTCATCTGAGGGATGCCCAGATGTGAGCGCGCCCATCCCGCCACTGTGTCCGTCGCTCTCCTCCTCGGCTCCGTGGGGGCCCCAGACACGAGCACACGCGGACCTGCTCCCGGACGGGGGGACCCACAGTACACAGGAGGGTCGGGGGAGGCCTGAAACGCTGCTACTTCCTCTCCTCGGAAAAGTCACAGCATCCTAGCTGTCCCCAGCGTCTGGAGCTTTCGAGAGGGACCCCGGTGGGACTGCAAGAGCCACACCCGACCTTGGCACCCGGTGGCTCCCCAGCTCCCTTCTCCCCGCAGCAGCAAGAGTCCCGTTTGCATGCCGTCGCCATGGAGACAGGCCTGGGCCCCCTCTGCTCCCAGTTCCTCCGTCCCTGCTGCTTAGAACACCTGTCACCTGGGGGCCGGCCGCACCCTGGGCCGTCGTGACAGTGTCCGTGGGCCTGTGCACAGGGCCCTCGTGAAACGCGGTCGCTTTTCTCTCTGTCCCAGCCCCCGCCACTGCTCCTTCCAAAACGGGAATGCTTCACCTGATGACGTTCTAACCCCTGCCGCCCTACTGTGTGCTGGCTCGCTGCAGCCCCGTCTCACAAACATCCGGTCAGACCGGCCCTTCCGGCAGCTCTCACCAGCACGGCTGTCTACGAGGCCATGCGTGCTCAGCAAAAATAATCTACTTTTGTCTACACGTACGACGGGATAGTCAGTAAGAAGACGTGTATTTCCCCCGGGGTAAGACAAGCTGTGGACACAGGGCATATGTCACCTCGTCCCCTATGGCACAGCCCAGCCTGTTCCAGACAACACCCCTGCCGAGCAGCCTCTTAGGCCCCAAACCCTTATCCACACGGGGAGGAGAAACTGAAGTTCTCTACCAAACAGGGAGACGTTTTCAGGAAATGTCTGCAAATCTGGAAACCCAGGAGGAAAGGAAGTCAACTCGTGTGGCCCGGAGCAAGACAAAAAGAAGCAAGGGACAAAAATGGGCTTTTCCCCCCTCAAATCCGATCACAAGACTCCCCTTTTAATTCCCTCAAGCCCCCCGCTACTGTCCAAACTCCTGGGCAGCGGGCCTTCCGGGATCTGGGCCCTGCTCTTTCCCTGGTGCCACCTCCCACCCCCGACCCCTGAGTGCCCAGCACTCAAGCCAGACTCCACGCCCTGCCCTGTGTCCCCGGCCTCCGGGCCCCTTCCGGCCCCTCTGCACGTGCTTTTGCTGTTCCCTCCGCCGGGTGCGCCCTCCTGCCTAGCAGATACCTGCTTGCCTTTCTAGGCTCGACAGAAGTGTTGCTTCCTCCATGCAGTCCTCCCGTCCTGCTATCTCCATTGCTTCACCCCCAGTGAATGCTCGAGTCTTCGTCCCAGTGCCTACAATACCCCCACCCACGTGCCTGGTTTCGGTGCCCGGCATCAGCTCCCCCAGTAGACTGTAGTAAGCTCCCCGCAGGCTGGGGTGCACCCGCTGCATCGCCTCAGCCCCCCAGGTGCACAGGGCCCAGCCCCCAATTCTTCATGTGCACCCACCATTCTGCTACGTTGGCTCAGTCTACCTGACAACGCAACTGCTCCCAATCCGCTAATATTTTTTTACCAAAAACTTCTTCACCAAACCAAAAAAAGATTACATCTGGGTGTGGGGGAGGTGTTTTCCGGGGCCCCTAAAATTTAGGCGAGTCACAGAAAGCTTGTAACCAGTCACCCCCACACTTCTGGTTCCCTTCCACACGCTGGGCCAGGCGCGTAAGCCCCGAGTGGGGAGAGGTGGGAAGTTACATGTATAACATGACACACCAATATAACATAAACTAACATGACATAGTGTAAATATTTTGCACACAGATTGGAAATGTAATATGTCAGCCTGGGAAAGTAAGCGCAAAGAACAGGAACGGCCTTATTAAGGGGGCGGGTGCCCATCCGGGCAGCCTGGCTTTTGAGGCTTAGCGTCTTCTTTCCTACTTCATGGGCTCTAAGGGATTCTTGCTTGTAAGAAACAATTCAGAGGGACAGTGATGTATCCTTCTGCGGATACAGTGTATCCGCACTTCAGCATTTTCTTTAGCAGAATTACCTAGGAATTACACTATATTTAAAAAGAAAAAAAAAAAAAGTACAGCATAGTTCTTCCTCAAATGTTTTCTGTATCCTTTCTTCTCCACAGTCCCCCAAACCAGCCTGCATTCTCTGTCCTGGGTGCAGAATCCTTCTGCACCAGAGAGGGGGATGGGGTGTCAACCCCATTTCACCGGGGTCATAACCAGGCTCTGAAAGCTGCGGGTGCCGATGCAGAGTGAGCCCGCAATGCCACGTGCGCAGGAGACGAGGGCAGGCTCTGCCCGGAGCCAGCGCCGTGGCCTCCGGTGTCTTCTAAGACGGTGTCTGCCAACCCGGCACTGTTTGTAAAATGCTGATCTGGGCACCCTGTCCCCCCGCTCTTCATCACGGGAGCGGTGGGGCCAGGTCATCGGGCATGCGCTCGTCTAAATGCCACCAGCTGCTCTAGTCCACGTAAGGCACACAACACAGGTCACAGACAGGGACACAGGTCACACACAGGGACCCGTTGCACCCGTCAGAAAGACAACGAGGGGACGGAGGGTTTCCAGTCTGGGGGAAGAACGTGCACACAGGGCAGCGGGGGCGGACGCACGCGGGGATGGCAGACACGAGTGAGAACGAGAGGGCGAGATGCGGGGGAGAGGGCGCGGCCGGCTGCAGCCTCCGCTCGGCCCCTCGCCCGCTGCCTGTCCCTGGGAGCAGGCGGCTGGTGGTCCCTGGAGTCTGGGGGCAGCCCCAAGCCTGGGCAGGCGGGCTGGGTGATGAGCGCTGTGCCCGGGGGAGGCGTGTGGTCCACGGCACGGGCTCAGACACTTCCTTCCCTCCTCTGTGGCTGGAACGGCCGGGCATGGGGCACGAGGGACGTTGAGTGACTCCACCTCTGTCTGTCTGCTGTCCAGAACCATCAGCCGCCAGACTCCTGGGAAAAAAACACTGCCAGAAGCTTCCAGCCGCGCCTGACGGCCCTCCTCCTGCCCCTTCCTGTCCCTGTGCCCTGGTCACTTCTCTCCAGCTTTGCCCTGCTACCTACAGACACTCACTACAGGTGCCCGAGCCCCCGGGGGTTGTCCCCGTGGCAGGCTCACCTCCCACACCTCCCTTGGGGCAGGAGGCACAGGCTGGGCTGGTGAAAGGCAGGTCGTGGACCCACCGAAGACCAGGGCCCTGATCTCCACTCTTATCTCTGTCCGGTCATGTCCCCAGCGTGGCTCTCCATCCGTGCAGACAGCAGGTAAATAAAAGCCCACGAGAGGCCGCGGGTTAGAGAAAGGCCGTCTCTGGAAGCCCGGGGGGAAGTCACCTGTTGTGGATCAAAAGTGACACTAAAAGCCACAAACTGTCCTGCCTTATATTTTTTAAGCACGCCAAGTTTTCTTTTTTTTTTTTTTGAGGGGGGGTCCCCTTTCTCTAAAGCCACCTCACAATTACCCCTGGAAAAATCCTACCTGTCAGTCATAGGAAACATTATTTCCTCTTTTCTTTGAGTCAGTTTGAATTTTTTTCACTGGCAATAGCAGGTGCCTAGCTAGGGCCACCGGCAAAGCCCTAGGAAAGAGACCTACTCAGGCAGGGACGCCAAACCCCCAGCCGGCCCGACCCCTCCCCCACCCCGACGTCCACCGGCCACACACCAGCTGCCTCTAGCACACCCTCTGGGCACTTCTGCCTTTCCCTTCTCCCCCAAGAGCAGAGTTCCCTAGAGACCGATGCTGTCTGGTGACCCTCTGTCCCCCAGCCCTGCCCCCTGCCCTCCAGGAAATGGTCTTTGAGGCCATTTTTCTCTCTTCTGGGGCATGAAAGAAACTGACCAGTCACAGCACCCTCGAGGGTGGGCCAGGAAATTCCACACAGGACCTACATGTGAGCCGATGTTTCTCTCTCCTAAAGTGAAGCCAGCCTCCAGCCTCCTTCCCGGAGGGCAAATCCTTCCAGACCCCTCCAGGCCGAGCCTCTAATGCACAACAGTGAACTTCCTCAGTTAGCAACTCCTAACAGGGACCCTGAGGAGTGACAGAAAAGCAGTCTCGCTCAGAAGCCAGGGCCCCCTTGGGTGCAGATGGCTCCTGTGACGGCCCTGAGGGCCCCAGACCCGGCCCCCACTCAGGCCCCAGGCAGTGCCCGAGGGCAGCGCCCGTCATGGGACCCACCCCCAGCACGGACACAGAGCAGCCCGTGAGTGGAGCAAACGTCAAGTTCAACGCAGACGAACGGCACATCTTCAGCCACTTCCCACTCGGGGACACACACAGTGTACACAGCCACCTCCCTGGAAACTAGGACATCTGAGGAGATGGGAGGAATCAGAAAAGACGACGACACTTCAGGGCAAAGACACAAGCGAGGACCGAAGGGAGGACCTGGACCAAGGACCCACGAGGGGCCATTTTTACCCTCAAAGGAACCACCTGTTATATTTCCTCGGGGGAGAGAGAGTCTGCAGTCTAAGCTATTTCACTGCCCTGGGAGAACACCTCTGATTTTGGCTTACAAAACGACAGAGTCCATATCAAAATATAATGTTTAGCAAATTGAAATCTAAAGAGAAAAGACAAAATGACTGACTACCTGACTCACTCTGAAGAATGACTAGACGGAAAAGGCCTGAATAGTATTTGACAAATGACGTGCTTACGGGATTTAAAACAACTTTCTGTTAAGAAAAAGGACCGTTTGTGATTTCCAAGGTCCTGATGTTCCCAGCTCTGAAACTCCATGAACACCTTGGCTTACGAGAGGCTGGGATGCTGATGCAGAAGTGGCCCAGCAGTCCGCCTGAGCTGTCAGCCCCCCTCAGGGACATACAGCTACTGCCATCTGCCCCGAAGGACACAGAACTACTTCCATCTGCCTCTTAGCAGGGCTGGAGCAAACCGAACCCCGGGCAGAGGGGCGGCCCCCACCCCCTGCCTCCACTCACCCACCCCCATCCTCAGCCGAGGGCCGGTCGCTGCTGCTGCTGCTTCCATTTAAGGACAAAGCAGAAGAAACATGGTAGCAGCCGACCCAGAGGGAACACGCTCTTCTGTGGGAGGCGTGTGGGCAGGTACAGAGCCCGCGCGGGAGGTCCAGCACCCCAGCGCTCCTTCTCTGCACAGCCAGAAAGCTCTGTGCACGAGCCCCGCCTTCCCCGCCTCAGAGCTTGGAAGGCAGGAACGAAGGCAGCTCAGAAGAGCAAACAGTCCGGGAGGGGAGAAGGGGAGAGAGCAGAGCTGTGGGGCGTGAGAAGTGGGGAGGCTCCCACTGTCACCTGAGAGACACCTGCTAGCCAGCGGCAGCCTGCGATGCCTTCTTTCTTGAGAAGCTCCCAAGAGCGCCTAGGCAGGGGCGGCTTCCTTTCACCAGTGGCGCACCAGTGGCCCCGGCAACACCGGCAGGATCCTGTGACACCACACAGTGGCAACGAGCAGGGGGAGTGCCGAAGCGGTGGCCTCTGTGGCAGGGGGTCAGGTCCTTGGGTCAGGCCCCCAGCATCTAAACGCCCGAGATGCAGCCGAGCCTCTCCCTGCCCGTCCGAGCGTGGACCACGTGCCTGTGACCCATTGGGCGGGTAAGACATTCATTTGTCTACGCACTCGTTCAGCCAATGCATTATTTACTGAGCACCTACTACGTGCCAGGCGCTGTGCTAGGGGCTGGGACACATGCAGAAACAAGTAGAACGCCCCCCGGCTGCTTACATGCGGACGATAACCGCTGAAAGAGACCAAGCAAACAATTCCGGGCTGCGCTGAGCATTACGAAGAACTCAAACGAGAGAATGACGGCAATGTCTGAAAGATACAACAGCCACTTGTCTCATACGTGGCTATTGTAACTAAAATTCAGCAACATTTACGATTAGGTTTCCTGGAAGCCCGACCCACACTTCACGCGCTCAACAGCCACATGTGGCTACCAGCAGCTTCCATGACGGACGGTACAGATTAGAGAGAACCTTCCCATCCTCGCAGAAGGTTCTACTGGACGGCACGGGCAGAGTCCTTCCTGGACAGCCGACGGCGTGTGCAAAGGCTCCGAGGCAGGTGAGGGTTACAGCTTCCAAGGACGGACAGGTACTACTGTGGCCAGCGAGCAGCGGACGGGGGGACGAGGGGACAAGGGGGCAGAACCGCCGGCCCCGGCAGAGGCTGCGTTTTAGATGAACAGCAACGGAAGGGTCATGATCTGGACTGTTTTAGGGAAAAGGGAGGAGAAGGAACAGGGGAAGACAACATTTCACCAGAAGGTTTCCAGCGGGAGCAGCTGGTGGAGGAGGCATCACGTGCCGAGACAGGGAACCGTGCTGGGGACTGGCTTAGTTGGCACGTACGTCGTTTTGTTTTTGAGAGGAGAAGCGTCATCAGTTCCTCGATTTTGGAGACATGAAGCTTGAGCTCCCATCGGAAGCCCAAGAAGTGAGCCGCTGGATGAGCACGGTGCTCAGATGAGAGGAGGAGATAAAATGAGACCATTCTGTGTAACAAATAACACACGTTAAACCCCTGAGCACGGGCGAGATGTCTTAGAGAAAGAGAACAGAGAAACAAAGAAGGTGGCTCGGGCCAAAGCCCTGGGGGACCCCTGTGCTGAGGAACGGCCATGGGGTCGTGAGGGAAGGGGACACCAGCTGTTATGACCAGGGCTCAGCGAACTGCAGCCCACCGCCTACTTCTGTAACCGCAGTTTTGCTGGAACATTGGTTTACTAACTGTCTGTGGCAGCTTTCGTCCCCTCAAAGCAGAGTCGAGTGGCTGGGACAAAGCCCGCATGGCCTCCAAAGTCAGAAATACTTGCCACCCAGGCCTTGACGGAGAGAGCCCGCTGCCCTCGTGGCTTGAGCCATCAGAAGCCTCGGTTTCCTTATCTATCTGGTGGGGGCGGAAGAGCCTGCTTCGTAGGATTGACGGACGTGATATTTCTGTAACGCAAAACACCGAAGTCTCCTCAGGCTAAGGCTCAGACAAGGGCTTTCTACTCCCGCTGTGGACGCTGCGGCACCACGAGTGGTGGTGCAAACAGCACACGCCTGCTTGCTCTCCAGAAAAGTGAATTTGTAAATATGAACAGAACCAGCATCACCCCCAGCGACTTGCTTCCGACTCGGGCTGGATGCGTGTGAGCAGTTCTGACTCAGGCGGTCCTTTGTGGCCAAGCAAGTCTCCCCCGGACGCCTGTCCAACCGCAAACAAAAGCATCCATCCACGAACAACTGGTTTTCATGGAACAACTGTTTACAATACCCACGTCCCCATCATCCATCTTAGCGGGGAACGGACGGAATTGTCCGACACCCCTTCGCTCACTCTGGTACGCGGGCCGGCTCAGGCAATCCATCTGTCAAGAGCAGCCAATCACATTTCAGGCTTAAAGTGGTTCCTAGGCAACCACAACTACAGACACAGAAACGGCCTTTAGACAGTGGCAAGAAACATGAGGATGGGGCAGGAGGGTCACTGGGAAAAGACTGGCCCGGAATCCACTGACCTGCATGGAACACTTGCCCACAGTCACTCATCGGCACCCCGGTCTCAGCTGCTCACCTCACCATCCCCAGATGTCCCATCCCAGCAGAGGTAGTGTGAGCCCTTGGACACCTGGTAGCTACCTGCGGGCCTCGAATGCTCTTGCCTTCAGCCCACCTTAGAGAAAACCTGCAGATAAGCCCCGCAGAGAAGGAAGTAGAGGCCAGGATCCTCTGGACACGGGCACCTAGTCACAGGGGCCACGTCGGACATAGCAAGGAATGACAGCCAAGAAAAAAAGCACCTGCTACGGACTCCATGCTTGTGTCCCCTCAACCTGTGTACGTTGAAACTCTACGCCCCATTGTAATTAGGTCACGAGGGTGGAGCCCTCATAGTGGGATGCGCGCCCTCATGGGATGAGCAGGAATGCCCTTGCCTCTCTCTCTCTCTCTCTCCCCTCGCCCCCCATCTCTACCCCCTACGTAGAAACATAAGAAGATGGCCATCTACAAACCAGGAAGTGGGGACTCTCCAGCCTCCAGAACTACGAGAGATAAAGGTCGTTTAAGCCACGGTATTTTGTTACAGCAGCCTGAACGAAGACAGCCCCCCGAGAAGTTGCTCTGAGACTCAGGCAACTTTGTAGCTTATTCAGCTTATCATTGTTACTGTCATTTTTGGTGGGGAGACAGCTCTACTAATTTTGTCCAACAACAATGTCCGACGTGAAACCTGCTTCCGGGAACCGAGCGGTGAGCTAGCTGCCTGCTGCCCACGTCGGGAACACTGCCACTGAAGTGAAATGACTCGGCCGGGAGCTGCCTCAAGAACGAGGCTGTGAGAGAGACGCCCGAGGAGGCCTGCAGAAAGGTCACCGCCAGGACACCCCAGGGGCCCCTTCTGGCCTTCCGAGTGACTGCAGTGCTGGTGAGGCTCGACACCATGTCCCCACTTCTGCTGCTGACTGGTGCCTGCAGAAGTCTTTACACATGTGGCGCCTCACCCCTGAGACATCCCAGGTGGCAGGTGGGACAAAACCAGTCCCCGGAACCTCTCGACAGCTCCCAGACCGAGGGAGTCAGGAGCCACGCGATGGGGAGGGAAGGCGACCAAACCTCCACGGTCCAGTCTGAGACCTCGGGTCCTCATCAGGGGTGGTGCTCCTGCCCCCGCGGGAACCACCACGGCTAGTGAGGTGGTGCTCCAGATTCCCGCCCCCCACCCCAGTCCTGGTCCCTCAGCTACAACTCTGACCCCACCTGCTTCTCAAACCCCAGTCCAAATTGATAAACTTTCCCCCAAACGTGCTCCCCATCCAGGGTTCTTGTCTTGGCAAATGCCCCATCCTTCTGCTAGTCAGCCAGGCTTTTAAACCTCTGTCTTTGGCCGGCCCTCTCCAGCCTCATCCATCACCAGGATCTGCTGCTTCATCCTTTCTGC
This sequence comes from Macroglossus sobrinus, assembly GCA_004027375.1. Taxonomy (NCBI): domain Eukaryota; kingdom Metazoa; phylum Chordata; class Mammalia; order Chiroptera; family Pteropodidae; genus Macroglossus; species Macroglossus sobrinus. Next base: position 32,430 of record PVKZ01005645.1, read on the forward strand.
TGCTCTCCCTCCCTCCCTCCTGGCCATTCTGTCTCCATCCGCACGGGTCTACAGGGATGTGGGTTTCCTTATTCGCTTTTCTAGAGCCCAGGACGTGAGTGCTGCCAGAGCTGAAGCAGGCTGAACTCGCCAACAGACCCCCTTCTTCTCCCAGATGACAATGCCACCCCCCCCCCGCCCCGCCCCGGCTGCCTCTGGGTGGCTGGGACGCGGGCATTTGCAGGAAGCTGAGGGAGCCCCTGGACCAAGGGTCTCCACCGCCCCGAGGACCAAGTACCCGATGCTGCTTCCCGTAGCAGGAACGGAGCCACAGGGGGCTGGGGCGGAAGGGAGGTGGGAACAGAGGGACTGAGCAACAGATGAGGCCACATCCACTGGAATACTTCCTGTCCCTTTCCTGCGTGCGGCTCCCGGTCGCCCACGCCGAAAAGTATACTCTGCCCTGGAATGCTTCTCCCCCTGCTACGTCTGTCTCTCTTCCAGCCGGGGACAATGGCTCCTGTCACCACCAGAACTCCCTTCTCAGGCGGCAAAGCTGCAGCCCGAGAAGTGGCCAGTGTTTCTTGTGGACCAGGATGGAGAGAGACTGAACTAGCTCAGGGCTCCGCGAACTTTTCTTCCTGTAAACCGCATGGGCGTCTTTACAAATCACTGGTTAAAAATGGATGGTTCTGATTCAGCGGGTCTGGGCTGCAGCCTGAGAATCTGAGTTTCTCTGAGAATCTGAGCTGCTGCTGTCTGGAGGCCACCCTGGAGGTGGCGAGGGACTGACTGATCAAAGCTTGAACCTCCATCCCCGGTCCCAACTCCTAATCCCATATGCCTCCCAGCTGCCACTCCCCAAAGAGAGGACTCCCCATCCTTCTCCCTCCTTACCCTAGCACACCCTGTACAGAACAGATCTATCAGCCGGGGCTACCCAAGCTGCTGAAAGCACCCCAAATCTGAGATCTGAAGAAAAAAGATCGTAGAATTAAAAAAAAAAAAATCCTACAGGCATTTTGAAATCATCCCTCCTTTCCACTGTCCTCCTTAAGTCCACCCTTCACAGGGGACCAACGGGGAAAATTAAACATTCTCTCTCTCGACTGCAGCTGTCACGGACCGCGCCTGGCAGCAGGTGTGCACCGAGCCGGGCAGCATCGTCTTACGGTGGACGAGTCCTTCCTGCCACGGACCACGCTGCCCTCTCTTGTGTATTATTCACATGCATGTGTTTGCAGGCGCCTGGAAACACACACTGCCCGTGAAGACGCGAGCCTGTGCAGCAAAGGGGTGCTCTCTGAATACACTTTTTGAACCCCCCCCCCCCCCGCAAACTGGAAATGAGCAGATGTGCAGCACGAAAGCAAGCCCCGGTTATTCAGAAAGCAGAAATGAGATTTTTAGAGAAGAATGGTCGCTAGGGAAGGCACCCTAGCCTCAAGCACTTCCTCCTTCTCCATGTTTTAAAAGCAAAGATGTTGGGGCAGAGAGGGTGGGATCTTGTGAATGAGTAAATATACTATCTTAAAGATCTATATTTAGAGACGGTTCTGAAGTAACAGCTCCAGGGAGGCAGGCCTCCCCCGCTGGTACCTAAGGACCAACTCAATCAACTATGCCATATTTGAAAAGCTCCTTCTATCACCATGTGGCCCATCAGCCTGGGGGTTTTCTTTCCATGACACTACTCTCACAGGGCAGCATCTTAGGGGACTTCATCCAACAAGGCAGTGTACCTAACGCTGTATATCTCTCCAAACGCAGACTTCATCCAAAAGAAGTCTGTTCAATTTATATTAATTCAACTGGGAAAGAGGGCGGGGATGTTGAGGACTGGTGAGCTGAATTTCCACCAGCTGAGAAGCATTATTTTCCCAAACATACGGTCACATTATCTTTCCAAAGTCCCTTGAGCTCTTTGACAGGGATCAGCCCTGATAGCTAACTAACCAGTACCTGATGAACTGATTTCCAGTTTAGGGACTTTAAAAAAAAAAAAAAAAAAAAACAGGCTGAAACTGTCCCTTTCTGCCGAGGCGTGAATCCTCCTTGGTAGTACGTATTTCCACGCGTCTAACAATCCTACACGTGGACGAAAACCAGGGCAAGCATAGGCTCGTGGCGCTAAAAAAAAAAAAAAATCCCCCGAGATGACCTGCCTCCAGCGTACAAGGGTGCTCTCCCAAGCTACAGGGATGCAGACAGACGGTGCGTGCACACCTGCTCCTAGGTGAGGCTTGCTGCTCAAGAGCCGGGGCCCAGAAAACCATGAGAATCAGCCTGGCATGACATCACCCCGCCGCTGAGCCAGCTCCTCGCTGAAGCCCAGGAGGGGGGACGAGGGAGGAAGCCCCACATGGCACCCCGAATCTACTACAACGCCCGGCCCAATCAGTCCCTGCTGTCTGTCTTTTAATCCACACCCCGAGAGCTCTCAGGAACCAACTGGTTTATCACTCCCCGCCCCCCCAACCCTCAGAAAAGGCTCTTCTCGGAGACATTCTTCTCTTTGGGGAAGCAGAGCTGGTCAGAGTGGGCTGTGGATGCTCACTGTGCACACGAGCCTGACCGGCCGGACTACGGCCAGACTACCGGCCACCCCGCAGTCAGACCTATTCACCAAGCCCCTCTCTCCAGACAAGCCTGGGTAGGGAGAAAACGGAGATGACCCTATAGAAATGGCAATTCTCGCGAACACCCATCCAGGGTACAGGCCACTTCTGGGCACGGCGGCTCTGTGGTTTAGAGAAAGGAGAGGGTTCCTGGATCCATGCACAGTCCCATCCTGCCTCGACCAATGCATGGACCAAATGACAAGGCTGTTCCACCGGCTTTACTAAGAACAGCGAGCGGCCTTGTCCTGGACAGTGTTCACGGGAGTGAGCGGAGGGATGCTTAGGCGACCCGCACTGCATGCATGTCCACCGGCGAAGCTGCACGCCGGCTGCCCGGCCCCGTGAGCGGCTGCCCCCGCCCCCAACCCGCCTGTCTCGCGGCCTCCCGGAGCTGCCACACTCCAGGGTTCTTCTCAAGAGGCTCGTGTTGATGCCCGGTCGTTTCCTCGCAGGAAATACCGCTGTGCGTGCGGAAGGGGGCAGGGGTGCACAGCTCAGATGCTGCCGGCAGGAGAAGCCCCCACCCTGCACTGGACTGCCGAATAACAGGAACCGAATTCCAGGGCACCGATCTGCCCCTGAGAAGGGTCCCGGAGCTGCCAGATGTCCATCCCGGAGAGGAAACCAACACGCTAGGAGCGGCCACCAGGTAAAGAGCCATGCGAGGCTGCGGAGAACACCGGGCCAGCCGCGGCTCCGGGCTGCACAAGGCGCCAGCAGCGGCGACACTAACAAAGCCCAAGCAGCCTCCTCTCCCCGGGGGGGGGGGGAGCTCAGGGGGACGCGGGGAGCACTCACATGGCCTCGGAAGCCTCCTGGCTCAGGTCACAGGCTGGGACTGGCTGCAGGGACTGCGACCCTCCCATCCTCGCTGCAGCCCGGCGAGCAGGCTCGCGGCGAGCAGGGCCGGCGGTCCTGGCGCGCGTCCTGCGGCCGGGAGCCCGGGGCGGGCCGGCCGGCGGCCGCGGCTGCTGCAGTGCAGAGCGGAGCAGCCGCTGGCATCCGTGGTGGCGGTGGTGGCGACGGCGGCGGCGGTGAGCAAGCGGCTCGGGGCCCGATCCGGAGCCCCGGGAGCGAGCTCCGCCGAAGGGTGCGCGCGCGCGCACACGCGGCCGGCGCGCGCCTGATGCGTGCGCGACTGTGAGTGAGCGCGAGCGCCCGTGTGGTCTGCAAGGATCCGCTCTGAGCCCTCCCCCCAACCCTCCCCACCCCCCCCGCCCCCCACAGCCCGGCTCCTGTGTGTGTGACACGGTGATGTCATCATCACCGAGCAGCCCCGACGCCAGCATCTTCACAAAGCTCCATCTCCGGCTCCGGAAGTGGGGGGGGGAAGGGGGGTGGGAGGGCGAAGACCCTCCCCCTGCACCCACACGCCTCCCCCAGCCGCGCCCCGACTGCCGGCATTGTGTGGCTTTGAAATGCAAACGTCTGCGGGCTGGGGAGCCTGGGCCCCCCGGAGGGAGGGGCGTGGCGGTCTGGCCGCTGACCAAGGAGTAATGGGGGCTCTTCTCAAACCGGGATTGTGGGATTGTGGGATTGTCGCTCCAGGAGGAAGGAAAGGAACTCTCCCCCCCCCCTGGGGTCAGGGGCCTGGCGGGAGTCGCGCAGGTCAACAGTGGAACGCAGCGGGAAACATGCAAGGTGTTCACAAGCTCCCTCTGCGGCCAGGTCAGTGGCCAGGCCCTGGAAACAGCTGAGGGCCGAACCAGGGGCATGCCCCCGGCCACAGTGGCCCCAGGCTGGGCCCCTGAGGACATCTTTGCTCACACAGCTGGGGGAGGTGGAGCGGGGTTGGGTCAAGCAGGGGAGGAAGAGGCACAGCGCCTGCTCCAGGGTCTGCGACCCCACCTCCAGCGGCCAGATGCCTTCTCTACTACGAGGGAGGCCAAGCACGCTGAGAGACCCACCTCAGGGCCCTACTGTGACCACAGGGGTGTACAGGAAAAGGCAGCTCGCTGCGACATGCAATCGAAGGGCCCATCTCCGCGATTCTCCACACCACAGCCGGAGCCCGTAGGAATGCCCGTGACCCCCATCCCACACACAGGGCGCCCAGCACCCACCGCCATTCCCCTGCTGGGGCAACAAGCCCAGCTCGCCAGACCCCCACCCCCAGCCGGCTTCTGGCTGGCTCAGACACCCTGGGCCTGCTCCCAGAGGCTGGGGGGCTTCCTCCTCTCCTCGGTTCAGGAGGTCTGGGGCACACCTGGGAACCTGAGCGTCCTCTCCCGCTTTCTGAGCTCCAAACACACAGAGTCACGACCAAATTAAAGGGCATCCTCTCGTGTGGAAGTACAAGACGTCTACACTTGCCCGGCCTTCCTCTGCCCCATCGTGTAGCAGGCCTGAGCGCATCGAAACTGTGGCCCAAAGAAAAACAACATGAAAACTAAAACGCTCAGAACATTTCGGAATTTCCTCCGATACACTGTTTTCTAAACCTGTGGCCCAGGATGCTTGCACGGGCACTTCTGAGGTTACGGGCTCATGCCAGGATTGTTCTAGAGCTTCAGGTGTGCCGGCTCCCCTCCGCTGGCATCTACGATCCGTGTCAGACAAAGAGTCTGCAAACCGAAATCGTTTCCCAGGGCACAACATGACATCTCCAGGAAACACGGAGGAGAAGGTTTACTTTCGCGTTTATTTGTAAATAGTTAATGCCGGTGTCAGTTTCGGTGTCAGTTTCGCTGAGAAGGTAAGTGACACGGGGAGGCCTGATGAGACTTCCTCCCGGGGAAGCCGTCCCTCACCGCCAGCTCTGGCTGTCAGCTGGTGGCAAGGATCCTGCGGCCTGGTCACCCTGTTATCGTTCTCGGCACCCCGGGGGTTCATTTCTTTGTCAGAAAGCAGACCTCCTGGGCCTCACGTGCAGCTGCTCGGAGTCCAAAGAACCTTACTGAATGGAGCCGAAAATTCCAGGAACACTAACCTAGACTTAATTTTTTTTTGAGGAAAGTGATCCCTTCCCTGGGCACCAAAGATAGGGCCTGCGGCCGGCCTTGTCACTAGGAGAATACACGGTGGGGGCGGGGGGAGGAACCACGGTTGGAACTTTTTTTTTTTTTATACAAAAAGCGCAGACTCACCCTTAGCAGGTAAGGGTTTGCTGCAATAAGGAGAGAGGACTTTGAAATGAGACGGGAGTTCAAATCCTGGCTTCGCCCTCGTTTGCTGTGTGAGATAATGAGCCTCTGCTTCCTGAGCTGAGGATGGAGAGAAAACCTAATTTACAGGGTACTGGGAAAATCAAATAACCCACATGAAAGCCCACAGCCAGGACCCTCATCGGTGCTCGGGTGGGACTGAGTTTCTCCCCTTCTTCGCGAGAAACGTTTTCTTCTTAGGACCACGAAGGAAAGAAGGAGGCGCTAATGCGAAGTGGTCTTATGTAGGGTCCCGCAGACCAGTCCATATGGCTCAGAGTCACTTCCTGCGAGAGGCTGGCGCCATCTCACCGATACCAAAAACGCGACCAAGAACCAGGGAAGCGACGAGCACAATCGGGGACCACCGAAGCAGATGCAGCCGAAACCCACGCGTCCCCTAGTCCGAGTTGGTGTCCCGATGAAAGAACCTCTCTGACCGCCACTTAGCCTCCGGGTACTTCCTCCGCCCATAATGTCAACCCAACTGGGTCATCCAGTAATTCAGCCCGCTGTGAAACTAAAGGGCGGGGGGAGGGTGGAATGATGGGAGAGGGAGGGGGCGTGCTGTGGACTGAATGTGGGGGCCCCCCAAATCCATGTTGATGCCCTAACACCCGATGCGATGCTACCTGAGGTGGGGCTTTGGGGAGGTAACTAGGGGTTAGCTTAGGTCACGAGGGTCCTCTCATGAGGAGATTAATGTCCTTTTAACAGAGAGACATATAGCATCCTTCCCTGCCACGTGAGCATACAGCACGGGGGTGGCCACCTGCAAAGCAGGATGACGGTGCTAACCAAGAACCCACCCCTGCCGGCACCCCAATCTCGGACATCCAGCCTCTGGCACTGTCTATAGAGAAATAAATGCTTTTTCTTTAAGCCACCTACTCCATGTCATTTTTGTTACAGCAACCCCAGCTGACCAAGACACTTGTTTAAGATATAGGACCGAGAAAAGCAGCTAACAAAAAGGGGAAAGAGAGAACAACTATTATTCAAGTCAGACCAAGGGAAAGCAAAAAGAACAGCAGCAGTCCAGGGCCGTTGAACCCAGCTAAGCCCTGCAGAGCCCGATGACGAGATGCACACGGCTCCAGCCCCATGCTTATCAGGACTGCAGATAACACAGAGAACACCCTGCACTGTGCCTGCCCCTTTACTGCCTCCTCCCGCTCCTCCCTCCCTCCCCCCACCCCGAATCATTCCACAAAGGTTAAGTCACAAGGGTGTCTACAATAAGAAAGCACAGGCTCCTTCTAAGATTATTAGCGTGGAAGCAGTTAGTATTACAATCACTCATTCCCTCCTGTATGTACTCCAGCCCGCAATGAGCACCCACTGGGGCCGGCCTTTCACTGGAGCTGGGACCACAGACTGTTCTGTCACTCCCCCTGCTCACTGAGACCTTCAGGAAGCCACCTGCTCCTCCCTCCCTTACCACCTCTTCGTTCCCACCCCACCTCCAGCCTCGGCCCTGGCCAGCTGGAGAGGGGCAGAGGCTGCTACAGCCCTTCCTTCCTAGATCAACTGGTGATGCCAGGGCTTCTAAGCATGGCCCTCATGAGACCCCGAATTCAAACAGCCCCTCTGACCACTGCATACACATTCTAGAACCCTGAAGGCAGGCTAAGTCCACTGCCAAAGCTCCCCTGAATGTCCTCAGGACACCCCAAAAACCTGGATAAATCAAGGAAGGCACCATCGGTTCTCAAAAAAACTCAGCCATTCAACATATATTAATGTGCTTACCATGGGCCTGGCCTATCAACACAGAAGCTGCTAAGTCTATTCTCAAGTTACGTACTGACACGCACCAGAAAGATCAGCAAACCTGCCGAGTCCCTGTAACCCAAAGAGAAACTGCGCGCTACGGACTCTCAAATCCCCCCGAGGTCCAAGCGACCGGGGCACAGTGGAGAGAGAAGGGCGAGTAATCCGCAGACCCTCTGACACCCCCGGAAAAACAAATCTGAGCAGCTCTATCGCTGCCCCCTGCCTCGGGGAGTCTCCAGTTGCCATAGCAGCGATGCTCACCAAACACAAGCCACAGACCCCTGCATCGCTAATTAGCCCAGGCGCACCAGCTAAAAGAAAGTAGGTCAGATCACAGAAAATTCCATCTGGAGAGCATGAAGAATGTAAACACAGATGGAGACCAGACCTGGGCAAGGTCCCGCTTCAAGCCAAAGGCCTTTGCCACCATCCGGCCCACCACGGTGCAAGTGTCGGGGGATGGACCGAGCCACGCGGGCCTTGTCTTTGGGGACCCAAACTTTACACAGGCTCCAGGCTTGTAGGGTGCTATCGCTGGCCTCTGGCAACTTGCCCCGCCCTGTCAGGCCCCCAAAGTCCAGTCCCACATCACACAACTCCATGCTGAGCACTTCCTGAATATTCCACACACCGAGAGGCTGACTCGCACCTTTCCTGAGATGCAGAAGATGGGAGCTGTTTGACTTCAGGCCTCACGTGCGGCCCAGGTTCAGCAGCCACGTGTACACATGAGCGTCAGACCAGCGAAGCCAACGGGCGAACAGGCCCTGGCTGAGGGTCAAGAACGGCACACCGCGGGCACTTTCTCTGCCCGGGTTTTACAGATCTGGGACCTTCTTTCCGGGGATGCCGAAGACGTGGCTTTCAGGTCACTCAACCTTGCTCCAAAAGCTGTCCCTGCCTTCGGGAATATGTCCCAATTCTATGTCCGGTCTTGGTTGGTCCTGCCTGTCACTCCTTCCTGCATGCTCACAGGGCCGGGGGACTGACTCTCTGCGACCTCGTACTCAGGGGGCCCCTCCTCCCACCAGCTTCTCAGCTCTCACGATTCCTCCCCTGGGCCCAGTCCCAGCTCCCGGGCGGGGTCCGTCTCTCCCAGCCCACAGACTTCTTCCCGTGCTCTCAACCACCGGCAGACTTAAGCCCTGGCACTTTCCCGCCTCATTCGAGCCTTATCTGCTTTATCTGTGTGGCTGTGTCCGGTATCTCAGCTCTCCAGCCACGCTACGTATGTGCCCTACGCACAGCCAAAAACATGTGTACACGAAACGCGAGGACACGAAAACAGGTTCTGGCCATTTTTCAATCTTCTGATGAATAGACAAAAGGTAGAAGATTGTGCGATCCCTTCATTTCCTGGGCCTCGGGGATTCTGCTCATCTCCCACGCCCCAACCCCAAATCTCAGGTGCTCACCCTTGGGAGTCTCGGCGGTTTTCTTGAGCTGAAGCACAAGCTCAGGTAAAACCCCATGTTTTCCAGAAGGTTCTCTTGCTGTCTGCTATGTGTCTCCCTCCCACCTGCACCATATTTACAGAAGACCTTTCAAAGTTCTTTTCAAGCAACAGCAGCTCCAAAGGCCACGCTTCATGGGGAAAGGTCCCTTCAGTTCAGGTGTGACAGAAGCCAGGGGTAGAGAATTTCACTGTTAGATAAAGGCAGGCAACCCCAAATGATCTAGAAATAAGTCAGTAAAGAGAAATGAGACTTCCTTTTAGTTTTAAAATTAAGAATTCAGGATGAAATTTTCATCTCTGATTCCTTTGAGAGGGAAGGAATGAAGAAAGGGAGGGTAAGAGAGAGGGGGGGAAGCAGGGCGGCTGACTCTGAAAACCCCAAGGCCGTGCAAAAGTTACACTGGTGTCGAGAGACTCATCAGATGTGAAAAGGAAGTCAGCACTACAAACACACCCAAGACAGAGCCTCAAAACCTCTTTCTTCGCCAAATCAATCCATCTCAGCTGAGATGGAAATCGTAGGAGATACTCTTGAGAAAATTTTAAAATATAGATTTTTTTATGGGTATATATCTGTATATATCTATATCTATCTATATATATATATAGATATATACCCATAAAATATATATATGGGTATATATCTATCTATCTATCTATCTATATATATATATATATATATATATATATATATATATATATAGATAGATAGATAGATCCATCTAATTTCAAAAAGGATGTCAGCTTGCAACTCAAGTGAGCAAAGAAGAAACTCGGGTAGAAAATGTGGGTAAAAGTTCAAAGGGATGGCGTTAGCCTGCAAATACCCACCTAGTCCCTTGTTGGAGTAGGCTCTAAGTTTCCCAAAAAAAACAAAGCAAAAAGGGAAATAATCATGATTCACTATACAATTCATAAAACCCAGTAAATTAAAAAAAAAAAAAAAAGGCCTTTCCATGGGTGAGCAGGTCTTTTTGTGACTGACACATTCACAACACATGCTCTTCTGTGTCCTCCACCAGGACACAGTGTATGTGGCTGGTGGTGCCTTTGACAACCTCCTTCCACCAAGATGACACTCGGTTTCACACGGCGCCTCTCGGCGTCGACTTGGCCCCCTCAGCCATCAACACAATCAGGAAACAACGAAGTTCCCAGAAGATATATTTCTACTTGCCCATCAGGCAGCGATGGTCCCCACCATCCACGTCCCCATGGTAACAAGATCACTCCAGGGAAGCAAAGGTCAGCATTAGGAAGAGGTCCTTTAACAAAACCACCACTTACACAGACTGGTCCTCCCTCAAGGAAGGACACCCCCTGGCTTCTCAAGCCCTTGCCAGTTGTCCTTTGTTGGGGCAGATACACAAATGCCGGTAAGTAACTAACTGCAGAGTGAGACGACAAACCTAAAGAGATGCCAGCCACCATGACGTCAGCTGATCCCGGGGAGCTGCTCAAGGGCCACCTGAAGCCCTCGAGAAATGGCAACCTGTGAGCAACCGAAGCAGAGAAATTCACGAGGAGGAGGAGGAGGAAGAGAGGACGTGAGGACCAGAGAATCAGAGGAGCCTTCGGGAAGCTGTGTAAGCCCTTATTTATATCTTTAGGGGAAAGTGACTCCGCCTGGACCGCAAGAGGCGATGTGAGTGGAGAACACGCAACTCCGAAAATCTGGCAGAAGTTCTCAGCTTATTCTAAGCATTCACATGTGGTTATCGTTAAAGTCTACGTTTTGTTAAATTCGAAACAAATCCTCTTCATGAGTTTCGTTTCTTTTTCTTTTTTTTTCAAGGTAAAGTTCCAGTTAAACATTTTCTCCACTAGGGACCATAACGTTTTGATTCATTAAGTGAATGCGTTTTTAAATGGCCTGTCTCAGGGTCACGATTGTCTTCAGATAATCCAAGACCTCCTTCCTGTAACTGGCTGTATTAACTAGCTTTAAGATCATAGGTAGAAACCAAACAGGGTGGTCCAACGTAGACATCTGGCCACATAAGACTCTAACTTCCAAAAGTTCAAGCTCGTACTTAGAAAAAAAAGCCAGGAGTCATTCAAACCTGGGAAGACAGAACCGACTGGCTCACCTGGACCAGGTAACTGCTTCTGTTCTGGCTCAAAAAACATAACCGGTGTTATTCGTTGTTCTTCTTGGGGAATCATTTCCAAGAAGTACAGAAAACTCCAGAAGCACTATAAAAATGTTTCAGTCCTTGTTAAGAGAACTTCAGTGTTGCACTGGGTGTGAACGTTGTTGTCTTAATCCACTGAGTCCCTCTAGAGCTTAAGCTTACCGGCTTTAGAGGCTATTTTGTATGAGGAATCGGACCTTTTAAGGAATACATTCAGGGATAAACAGAGACGGGGTCCCCCAGCTGCCCAAACGGGCTGCAAGCTGGTTTCTGAAGCCAGACTGGACCACGAGGTCGAGAACTGTAGGTTCTGCCCATCAGTTAGTGGGACAGGTCCCCCTCGGTGGCCCCAAGGAGGCTGTTCGGGGTGGAACTGCTTTCAAGATGAACATGCCCACAAGCACACTCACGCTCCAAAGCTCTGGTCCTTGCGTGTTGTAAGCAGGGAGACTGGGTCCCCGGGAGCCGCATCCTGTTCGTGTAGGCAAGCCGGCTGTCAGCCTGTGTAAAATAAACTACTTGCCGTGCCTAACTAGCAGTGACACAGCCTGATGCGGGGCTGCCCTACTTGCGAGCAGAGCAGGGAACGCCAGGCGCTGAGGCCCAGGACTGCTGACTCAAGGCTCTGGGCTGAACCAGAAATAACGCCCATGAGCATCTACTGATCGTGTAATGAGCGTAACGTCGGAGGGCAGCGTGAGTGAATGAGTGTGCGCGTGCGTGTGTAGGTGTGTGTGCACTTGTGCGCTGCCGAGCCCTCAAAATACGTCCCTCATTTCATAACCTTCCCAGGGTCCCTGCTCCCTGTAATTCCCTGTGCACCCTGCCCACTCATCACTGGATGTGATTAATTTAGAATTGTATCTGAGGAAAGGGATTCTTTTTCCTCAATACTCAGATTTTTAGCAATTTACTTGTCCACGTGAAAATAATCAATCTCTCTCTCCCAAGGGCCTGTTCTGACCCCTTCAAAGTAGGGCAGCCCCCCGCCCCCCAGCACCTCCAGCAACCAGTGTCTCCCTAATAAAACAGAGATTTGGGTCTGGTCAGCTCCTGGAGGGCTGAAGCCACACCTCCCTCGTGCCCCCCAAAATGCCCGACGCTTAGCCCACTTCCAGCCATATAGACATATGCGGACATATGAATGGACAGACATGTGGACAGACCCGTACTCAGAGACACCGAGGAGAGAGGCAGAAACCAAAATTCTTTCCAAATGAGGCCAGAGCTTAGAGAACCAGCGAAGTAATCCCCAGGATGAGGGCCTCCCCCCAGCACCCCAGGTGGAGCCCAGAGCCACACCCCCCAGCATCCCTGCCCTCCGCAGCCTCCCCAGTGGCAGGAACGGTGTTCCTGCGTGTCATACTGTGGGGACAGGGGCAGGCCGGGTTCCCAGGGATGAAGCTGGAATTAAACCCTCTTTCTCAGTCACCTAAGTCACAAAAAATAATAGGGGACATTTTTCGCTAACCTGAACTATTAAACTGACCCTAAGAAACTCCTTGACCCCGCGGTTCCTCGGTTTCCTCATCTGTGCCATGGACGTAACGACGGGGCCTCCCCGCCAGCAAGCGAGTGTGGACGGTGTAAACGAGACCCCGGACGAAACGTGCTCAGCCCGGCAGCAGCAGGCACACATCAAGCGCCTGAGCCACGTGGCTGCGGCTGACGCTGGGCTGTTCTGTAGGAAGCAGGAAATCCCTTCGTCCTGGGGAGACTCGGGGTCCCCGCTTCACTGCTGTGTGGCACCTCGGGGGCACCAAGCCCAGGGCGCCTCGTTCGGGAGCTGAGATGACCCGGCCCAGATGGCTCCCACCGCAGCTTTGCTCCAGAAGCCGTGACTCCCCATGCCTCAGTCCTCCCGTCTCTAACGTGGGGACAATAGAAATTGAAGGGGGTGAAGAGGAAAAGAGGGAGGGGGAGAGGAACCCCGTTATCTAAGCCTGAGAAAGGCTGCAGGCCCCCGGGATTCCGCAAAGCCAGCAGGTGTGAGGCTCACGAAGACGGGTTTGCAGAGCCAGGAGTGGGGGGGCTCTTGACAAGGGGGACACAGCGGGCAGGTCGTCCCCAGGGAGCTGGCCCCCCTTTGCCTCTCGGCCAGGAGAAAGCGCCAGGGGCCTCGTGCTAGGTGGGACCACGTGGGGCACGACGCCCCTTCCTTCTGCCCCGAGCCCAGCCTTGACCAAGGGGAGCAAATGCTGGTGCAGAGCCCAGGGTCTGGGGTGACCTGTCCTGGGAGACCCTGGCCAGAATCACAGCCCAGTCTGAGAACAGCGATTCCTGCAGAGTCCCCTCAGAAAAGTGTGGCCCCGTGTGTGGGGGTCACCACTGTGACCCCCTCAGCACGTTTCAAGCCTGCCCAGAGCAGAATTTCAGCTAACGTTCACGCGTGAATAGATGCATGCCAGAAAGACAGACTCGAACCCCCCCAACCCACAGCCGCCGCCCTAGCCAGGCCCCCAGCACCTCTCACCTGGACCACGAGAACGACCTCCAGGAGCCCCCGACCCTTGGTCAGCAGAGACAGTCCCCCAAACAGAACTCCGTCCTGACTCTCCCATGCTTCAAAAGTGGACATGAGCCTTTTTTCACTTTGTGGATCCCACTGAACTCCCCGGTCTGGCTGCAGGCCCTACCCCCCCAAATCTGACAACCACCTGCCACTGGCAGCCAACCACAGCTCTGCCCGTGACCCTGTGTGCTCCCTCCAGCCCCTCTATGCCTGTCCCCTCCTGCTGCCCGGGTCTGCTGGGCCCCTCCACCTCCCGGAGTCTCTCTCTGCCATCTTCACCCTCAGAAGACACCTGCTCGGGCTGGACAACCAGGTAAAAACGCGGCCTCCACCATGACCGCCCCTCCCCCGCCCCCACTGCGAGTCTCCCGCTGGGTCTCCTGGTCCCAGCTCTGCTGGGGAGTCTGTCACGTGTGTTATGCCGTGTCTGTTCACAGAAGAGCAGGCTGTCCCCTCCTCGTGCCCCCGGCACTGCCGGCTGTTAGGGGTGGCCCAGGTGGATGAAATGCCTCTTGCTGGTCAAACACTGAGCTACGTCCCTCATGTATGCCTCATCAGTCACCTCCAGGTACCCACCAGCCTCGTTCTAAAGATGGGTAACGCGGCTCAGGGTAGCCAAGCAACTTCCCTGAAGTCACATCGGGGCACGTCCCCCCAACGTTATGTCCCTAGCGCTGCGTCGTATCACACCTGGGATGTGGCACAGAAGAAACCCAGGACGTGTCTGCAGGGCGGGCGGGCGGGCGGACAGACCAACAGATGGACGGACACCGCATGCCCCGACTCGGTCCGACCGGAGCGCGTGGCTCTGCCTCCCGGCTGTGGGCGTAGCCTCTAAGCTCAGGTCTAAGGGAAACAGAGCACGATACCGGAGCCGGACCCTACGCGGGGAGGGGCCCGGGCCAGGCGTGCTCTGACAGAAGCCCCTCTCCCGCCCTCCCCCCCTGGGGCCCTGCCCCTGCCCCCCTCCTCCCTTGGTCTGGGGGGGGCGTCTATTTCCCATCTGTGACCACGCCTGCTCCTGACAACCCCGCGCTCCGCTCGGCCAGCTGGGTCTGAGGGCTCGAAGGCACACATCTGTTTGGAAGAAAAGCATCCTCCTGAAGCACAAAATCTAAAATCATAAAGAGGCAGCCGGGAATGGAGGGCGAGCTCCAGGGCCTCAGGGCTCTGGAACCTTCCACCACCGGGCGCTGGGCTGGGCACTTCCAGCCGTGCCTTCACTGTCTCCTCAAAGCTCCAGGGCACCATCTGTGCCTCCCCCTGAACCCCGCTGCAGGTCAGATTCCCTTCCTGGCTGCTCTAGGGGACCCGGGACTGCGGCCCAGGCTGGGTACATGCTGGAGCCCTGCAGCGCCTCCCAGCCGGGCCCCAGTGAGCAGGGCCAGAGCCCCGCCCCCCTGCTACTTCCCCACGCCCCCCCCCCAGAAGGGGAAGGACCACAGGGCAGACCCACCCTGGCCCCACCCCCTCCATGCCTGCCCCACCCAGGCCAGGAGGCCACCTTCTGCAGACTTCGGAGACTAAAGTGACAGCCTCCCTCCGATCCCCAGGCTAAAGCTGGCACGGAGAAGCTTCCAGACACGCGCAGCCAGCACACACATCGGACGCCCAGCCGTTGCCCAACACTGCTTGCCATCCCTGAGACTGACCAAGAGCAGGACACCCAGCCCTCTGGATGGCCTCTGCTTGACCGGCCAGGATGGTGACACTCTGCAGCATGTCCAGGCCCAGTCTGCCCTGTAGGAAGTGGGTCTTTACTGGCAGGAGAATGGCTGACATGGGACGTGGCCGCTGGAAATAAGAAGCCGGATTAGACCCGTCTTCTCAGAGCAGCGTGTCGCCAGACTGTGTCAGCATCGGCAGCCCCAATGCCCTTATGACAGAAAGGAGGGTCCCGACTCCACCTACACAATTAACAGCTGAGCGGTGAGCGGCAGAGTGCGAGGCTGTGCAGGGCTTTTCAGGGGCAGGCGAAAGGCTGCCATCGGCCTGGGAAGAGGTCTCCGCCTGCCTTCTCCTGCCTGGGGAAAGTCCTCCCATCTGGGAGGAGTGCTGGGAGAGAGATGGGAGCGATTCGGGCCAGACCCCTGGCGAGCCAAGGCCAGCGGCCGGCGCCCCACCCCCAAGCTGCATTCAGGGTGGAGTTTCTCAGGGTGGGTCCCCTGGGCCCCCTGCGTCAGCGCCACATGGAGCCAGCGTCCTCCCAGCAGAAGCTCAGCTGCTTCTCATTTTTTCCTCCATCTCACTTTTTCTAGGTCGATCCAAGCAGCCCTTGGCCAGGTTTCCAAGTTAGCAATTCCTAAGGGACATGGTCCCCAGCTGGCTGAGTGGGCTGTCCCCTCTGGACAGGGATGACGGCTGCTCAGGTGCACGTCCTGCCTGACCCATGGGCCAACACGTGCCAGACTCTTCGCCACAAGCCTTCCCCCGACCCCCCGGGATCCAGCACCCTGCGGTCAGCCGAGGCTGCCTTGGCCTGAGTGAGGGCTTTCGACTGCGTTCCTGGAAATTCCTTATCATCAGATCCCCGGCCTGGCTTCAGCCTCTGAGAGCTCGAACAGTCGCTGCATGATGCTGTCCAGACAGCTCTGGCTGGTCAGGGAGGAGCGCGGGGGCCGCAGAAGGACGGTGCTGGAGGGACGGAAGGCCTGGGGGACGCCTGGCCACAGCGGTGGACAGTGCCTCTCCCAGGATAAGCTCGTTGCTTCGAGCAGGGCTGGGAGGCAAAGGAAACACTCTCTGCTCCCCACGGCCTCTCTCTCTCTCTCTCAAAGCCACATCTGTTCTCCCCAAGGCTGTGGCCTAATGGTCACCCATGGGCACAGGGGAGCGGAGGGGGTGTGAGAGCTCCTGGTGAAAAGCCATTTGCACTAGCGACGTGGGACTGGGCCATCATTTCCACAGCAGCCGTGAGAAGCAGGAGGCGGCC
>PVKZ01005646.1:0-48902 GCA_004027375.1 Macroglossus sobrinus
TCCTGCAGCCTCACCATGGAACCCCTCAACTCATCCCCCTATCCCTCCCACCCTGGGCTCCCGCAGGTGACGACACACCTGCCTTTCCACTCAAGGGCCCTCTCGCGTCTCACACCTCAAAAGGCTGTTTTTATTTTTAAAGTTTTATTTAAATGTAGACTATTAGTCAAATGATTGGAAAATCAATAATGAAAAATAGTTTTTTAAGGGTTTTCTTCCAGTGCGAGAAGGAACACGCACAGCTGCACTGGCCCTGGGGGCAGCACCCTTAGGGAGCTGGGCTCAGCTCTGGCGGGGGGTGGGGGGGGTCACCCAAGGCTGTATGGGGCAAGGGGCCTTCACGGCACTGGCCTGGCCCCCTGACCCTCCCTAGGCCCACCACACACTCAGGTGAGACCACCAGCCTCTCCTTGGCCCAGGGCTTGGCTTGGGCTTTCTGAGGCGTCGTCCCACATCCTGCCCCTTCATAAATATGTACAGATCCCTGGACAGTCTGGGGCACCAGGCCTGGGTGGAGCCGGGGCCATCTGTCCTCACACCTGGGGCACCACGACTCTCGGGGTGAGTGCGCAGGGCAGTTTGGACCTCTCCCCTGCCATCCATCCCTCTGGTCATCAGTTCTCAGGCAGCTGCCAACTGGCCCAGGACCCGGCGGAATTGCTGGGTGCTGTGGCCCAGCTCCCTGACCCTGTCCACCATGTCCTGGGCGGCGGTGGGCGATGGGTACTGCAAGGCAGCAGCCTTGGTGGTGGCCACGATGCCACGCAGGAGGTCGCACAGGAGATTGCTGTAGTGAGTCACCTGGCTACGCACATCAGCTGCCTTGGCCTGTCGCGACAGCGTGTCCCCAATGAACACCAGCTTGTGGGCGCTGAGGATGACGAACTTGCTGTGTGCCACGAAGATCTTGGGTGGCTGGTTGGTGGCCACGGCGGTGAAGAAGGCGTCCACCGCGTTGGTCAGCGTGGTCAGGTTTGCCTCACACTGCTCCAGGTAGAAGAGCAGCAGCTGCCGATCCGACGGCCCCAAGCTACCTGTCCGGCCCGGGGCCAGGGCCTGGGCTGCTGTCCAGTTGGTCAGGTCGTGGTCTATGGGTCGTGACACCTCCTGCTCCAGCCGCTCAAACTGCTTCAGCTGGGGAGAGGGAAGGCACAGTGAAAACCAGAGCCACAGCGCAAGGAGGGAGAAAAAGGAAACCCTTCTAAAATCAGACAGCACCCCGAGTCAGCACCCTGGGGAACAGAACCCCAATCCTATTGGCGAAGCAGGCGTCTTTCCCATGAATGAGTCTGTTTCCAGGACATTTTTGAGATGATGAAATGATAGAAATGGAGAAGCAGCGAGCGGCTGCAGGGGCGGGGGACCCCCACCTCCTGGCCCGAGCGCTGTTCTCTAGCTACTCAGGATGCACCAGGGGAAACTGGGCGATGGGTGCACAGGGCTGCTCTGTGCTCTCTGCAATTCCTGTGAATCCATAAATATTTAAAAATGAAAAATTTAAAAAAAATTTCTTCTTAACACAACATAAAAAGATTCAAATACACCAAACAGTGAAAAAGGTAGCCATCACCTGAGATCCCATGCACCCAGAAATAATCTGTTAAAATTCTGGTCCACTATTTTATAAAAACTACAAACTTTTAAAGTACTGGCAGATGAAAGAGGAAATGTCTTTGAAATGATTTGTAGGGTACGAGGGGCCAGCTAAGGACTAGCTATTGTGCTGAGAATGACTAGGGCTAAAATAACGGTACCTGAGGGATTATTTTCTCCAATTTTATAAATGAATTCAATTTTTCATAATAAAAAATTAAAACAAAAGAAAAAAGGTCATGGTATTTGTAAAAGTTCAGAAAACCAGAATTCACACAAAAAAACTGGTGAATATTCATCAAGACATTTCTTTTAGACATGAATTTCCTTTTTGATTAGGAAACTGGAACCACTGCTTGTGTTTCATTGCCTGCCTTCAGCACCGGACGTCAGGGCGCTCACTCCTCGCCAGTGAGCACGCTCGGCGGCACGTGTGGGGAGGACGCTGGCAGCAGCCCTTGCCTGGGAGCCACCGGTGTGGCCAGGAGTCCTCACCAGAGCCGGTTCTGACCAGAGGATCGAGCGGCTATGACTGGCTGTGCACAGACTCAGCGACAGACAAATTCTATTCTACCCAGAAGGTCAAGCCTTAATAACTGGCAAAACCAACATGAAACTTAACATTTAAAGCCCTCTGGCCGGCCCCCTCCGCCCTTAAGCGGCTCTGTTGAAACTCACCAGTCAGTTCTCTTGTCTAATGAGAGAATGCACTCATTTTTGTTTTGAATTCCGGTGAGTCTTTTTCATTCTTTGACAATTCTAAATAGCTACATAATATTCTAATATACAAATATTCATATTTTATTCAACCGATCACTATTAGACACTGGGGAGGGGTCTAGATTTTTCTCATACGGAAATAAAGCAATAAACATCCTTGTCAATATATTTTATGTACCTGTATTCTACTTGTACTTTATGTTCCTGGCTTAGGAACTCAAGATCTTTGAGAGTTTTTCATACATATTCTTATCTTTTCCCCCCAACTTCTAGTAATTTCTCTAAGTGATCAATCAGACATGTGATGAGCTTTATACCCAGCACAGCACTGTTTACAAAAGAAACCCTGGGAATGACCTAAATGTCCGACAGGGGACTGATTACATGAATGCTGGAAAAATCCAGAGGAAGAACACAAGGATGACGTACATGTCATTTCTTGAATCAGTGGGGATTCCACATATTATATAATTACTAACATTTATTCCTTTGCTGAGTGTGTTCTATGTGCCAAGAATCTCCTAAGTTTCGTACTTTTTTTTACTCATTTAATTCTCACACTAACTCTGGGATGGATACAATTATGACCCCTGCTTTACAGCTGGGGAAATGGGCTTTGAAAAATGCATGCCTCGTCTTGGGCCTCAGGGCAGAGCCAGCAGGCTCTGTCACCCTCCCCCATGCCCAGGGGAAGGTGGGGTGAGGCAAACCTTATGGGTGATATTTCCAGGTTTATTTTGTGCTAGTCTACATTTTAATTTTTATTATCTTTATAATCAAAACAAAATGCCCTTAGTTTTATATTTTTTTATACTACCCTTTCAAATGATCCAAAATATGAAGGAAACTCTATGCCTACAGATAGACACAGCAATATCATGTGTAACAAGGAAGACTGGGTACGACATAAATGTTCAACAATAACATGTTTTGTGGCCTTTAAAAATAACTTATGAGGAATGTTTAATGCCATGGAAAAATGCCTGCGATAAAAGCAGCCATAACTGTTCACAAAGTATCATCCCAAACGCCTGTGTGTGTGCGTGGCTTCCTCCCCCTGCTTTTTACACTTGTCTGTACATGAGCTCTAAACGTCTACTAGGATTGCTCTCATAATAACTTAACATCAACCCAACACACACATGGGGACCGTCATGCGGTTGAGTGGGGACTGGCTGAGCAGGGAGGGCCCTGGGAGGCTCAGCTCTGGAGACAGGCCCCAAGGGATGGCTTCTCTGACAGACACGAGGCCTGGGCTGGGAGAAGCTGGGGACCCTGAGCATCCTCACCTGCTGCAGCTCCAGCTGGCCCTTCCCCTGCCGCATGATGTTGCCCTTTTCCAACAGCTCCTTCTGGGTCTTCTCAAACTCTTCCTTCCCCTGGAGGGGAGACAGGACTGGGCTGAGAGCTAGAAGCCCCACAGGCCTGGTGGGTCCCGGTGTGAGGCAAGTGGCCACCAGGTGGCGCTGCACACCGTGCCCAGGCTCATAACTGCAGCTACCAAGGGCCGGAGTGGCAGCAGCCTCCTGAGGAAGCAGCTCTCCTGGGCCTCCTCCACCTCCAGCCAGCCGGGGAAGGGGTTGGGCATACTCCGTGTGCCATGGCCATCCTCCCTGCCCCGGTTCCTACACCACATCCACGCCCTAGGCATACAGGGCCTGCTCACCTGCCCCTGACCACGGGGCCTTGGCACTGCCAGCTCTCAGCCTGGAAGCTAAGCCTTCCAGCAGGCGCCCAGCTCTCCGCTCAGAGACACCCCCTACCCCACCTTCCCATCACCTTGTTTATCTCCCCCACGCCCAGAAGTGTCCTTGTCTTTGCTTCTCCTTCAGAATCCATTTCCCCAAACAGAACAGAGCCACCTCTGCCCTGGTCACCAGAAAGGCTCAACTCCTGCAGGCGCTGGGGAGCTTTTCCCGCAGGACCCTGCTGACACTAACGGCTGCCCCAAGGCCTGAGGTGGGGAGAGCCACAGGCTTCCGGGGGCCAGCTGGCCTGAAAGTCAGAGTGAGAGGAGAGCACAGGGGCTCACCCGGGCCCTGCCAGGGCCAAAGCCTCCTTTGGCCACAAGAGCCCTCTGTTGTGGGGGTGACGAGGGTCCCACGACAGGGGTGAAAAATCAGCTCAGGGAGGGCCGGGGGCTGCCCCAGAGGCCGGGGAACCGGGGCAGGTGGGCACCCACCTGCAGGTGGACGTAGTCGTAGTCTTCCATCCAGCCCCCCTCGCTGTTCTCGTACTGCCCGTCTGGCGAGTCCTGGGAGGTGAACTTGGGGGGTGAGGGCAGGGGCCGGGACTGGATACTGCTGGCCTTGTCGATGGGGTTGGGGTGCAGGAGGCCGCCCCCCTCGGGCCCTGAGACAGGGGCCTTGGTCCGTCTGAAGAGCAGCGAGGCGTTGCCATGCAAGAAGGAAGCCAGCTGCTTGGCGTCCTCGGGCACAGCACGTGAGCAGGCCACCAAGCGGTCTAGGTCTTCGGGAGTGGCCCCGGGGCCACCCCGGGCACTGTCGAAGGTCTGCCCGTGGGCCACCAACGTCTGGTACACGTCCTCCATCTTCTGCAGCTGCCGGCTAAGCTTGGCATGCAGCGTGCGGTCAGAAGTGTGGGCAGCATTGCCCACGGCGCTGCGGGCAAACTCCAGCAGCTCGTGGACGGCGCCCTGGACAGCAGTCACAGCCGCCCGCAGGTCCTGCACCGGGGGCTCCTGAGGCTCGGCGGTGCTGCGCCAGCCCCCACACCCACCAGCACTGCCCGCCACGTCCAAGAGGTGGGCTATGGTGGCACTCACGGCCTGCTGCAGCCGGCCCAGGGCCTCCACGGCCACCTCCAGCTCCAGGGGCTCGCGGCCCGCGCCCGCCGTCTCCAGGGAGGAGGCGGACTGGCTGCTGCGCGTGCTGCCCGTGCTGGAGGCCGACAGGCGCTTGCCATCGGCCGGGGCCTCTCGCTCAGCTGGCGGGGGCACCGCGTACACGCCGTCATCGGCCACGCTGCTGTCAGCGGCCTCCGGAGGAAGAAGCCGCTCACGGGGCACGTCATAGAGGGTGCCAGGGCCGGGCCGTCGCAAGCCAGGGGGCACATCGTAGAGGTCGGGGGCGGGCGGTGGCACGTCGTACACTTCCTCAGCAGGCGGCGAGTCCGGGGGTGGTGGGGCAAGGACCAGCGGGTGGCGGGCTGGGTCAAAGGGCTTGGCCTTGGCGAAGGCGGGGGGCACATCGTAGGTCTCCTCACGCAGCAGTGGGCCGTCGGGCATGTCCTTGCTCACGGATGGAGGAACATCATACACCTGGAGGGCCAAAGAGTAGTCAAGGCTGCCTGCCCATCTGCCCCGCTGGGAGCCTGGGGGCAGGACACAGTCACGTACAGACACAGCCCAGGGACACACGTCTGTCACAATTCTCACCCATAGAGGTTCTGGTTACGAGTTCAACTCTGGAGCCAGACCTGAGTTCAGAATCTTAGCTCCACTGATTACTACTATCTGTGTGACCTAAGACAGGTGACTCAACCTCTCTGTGCCCATCTGCTCCCCTGTAAGATGGAGCACTCCTCCACAGGTTTGTGAGGGTTACATGAGGTAAGTCGTTTCATAACCTCAAATTCTTGGTGAGAGATAACTGTCATACCACTGCTGCCACCACCATCACCACCTCTGTCACCACCGTCACCACCACTATCACCACCGGCACCAGCACCACCACTCGTGTATTCTCTACTCTCTGGTAGGTACTTGGCCGAGCTGTTTGTGTGTTACACTCAGGGTGACATATTAGTGGTCATCCCCCTTTCGCTCTCAGAAGTGTCTGGGTTTGGATGATAAATTCTGGGTCACCCTGCTGATATCCTGTGTGTTCCCCTCAAGAACCCGTGAAGGCCCTCCAAAGGGCCCTTTCACAGATCAGGAAGCTGAGGTTCTGAGGAATGCCCACCACAGGGCGAGTGAGAGGTAGAACCGGGAGGGAGTCAGGTCCCTCGATGCCCCCGGCCCTGTGGACATGGGTCCTCGCCTCAGTACACACACTCGGTCGCAGCCAGAACCGCGCACAGCCAGGCCTCAGCCAGTGAGGCCCCAGCATCCCCGACTGCTCACCGCATGACGGCTGGATGGTGGCAGGCCCTTCTCCACACTGGGGGGCACGTCATAGACATCCAGCGAAGGGTCCCGGCCATTGGGACCCTTGACAGCCATGGGGGGAGTGTCATATACCTGGGGACAGAAAAGGTGCAGTGACACAGGTGCCAGGGCCACTTGAGAGGATGAAAAGAGCAGACACCCCACAGCCCCAACCCCAGGACCATCCTGCCCTGGCGAGGGCCAAGAAGGCCCAGCTCCCTGAGCAGGGCCAGTCCAAGCCACCTCCACCCTGGTCCCGACACTCACCTCCTGGCTATACTGGTTGGGAAGCAGCCCCCGAACAGGCGGCACGTCGTAGATGTCCTGGGGCCCCGGGCCCAGCAGGTGGCGTGGGATGTCGTACTCATCCTGCTCTGGCTGGGAGGCCTCGAACACATAGCCCTGTCCCATGCGGGTGGGCACCACCACCTAGGGGCAGACAGCGGCCGGTCACCACTGGTCCTGGAAACCAGCCTTCCGGTCCTCAGGGAGCCTCCACGACCCTGTGAGGTGGCCGAGACCCATAAAGGCTGGTGCTCCCCAAGGGTGGGCTCAGAGGCCACTCGGAGGCAGGGGTGTTCTCATCCCTTTGCATTCTCTGCCCTTTCTTCAATGAAATGCAATGCCTGGGGAATGCCAGGAGCATCTGGCTCTGGCCAGGAAACAGAAGTGGTCCCTACAGCTGGATGACTTGGAAGGTTCCAGAAGAGGGCTCATACGGGCTGACAGAGGATGGGCCACCCTTGAGTGGGGTACCCTTGCCTGGGGTCACCTCCCAGATGGACCTTCCTCAGAAAAGTCTGCCAGTAAGGGGCTGGCTGTCCTGGCTGCAGGAGCCGGACGTGCCCTCCTCAGGCCAGGCCCAGAGGAGGCAGGAGATCCCGAGAGCCAAGGCCTGGGGCCTCCAAGGAAGTGGTGGCCTGGCAGAGCAGCAAGTGGCACCCCTGCCTCCCTCGTCCCCCCAGCGCATCTTGGGGAGACTCCTGAGGACAAACCGATGAGGACGCCCAGACCTCAGGGCCACTTCTCAGACAGATGGCGGGACGCATGTGGGTGTGAGGGAGTAGCCAAGACTAGAACCAAGACCCCCTCCCCCCACATCCACAGGGCCCTGAGACCACCACTCACCCGAACAGATAACATCGGCCCAGAGAGGCAGCCAGCCCTTTCGCTCCTCCCTGTGCACCCTGCCCCTGGCCCAGAGTCCAGAGCTGCACGCTGCCCACAGCCCCTCAGGGTCAGCACCAGACCTGGCAGGCAGAGCTAGCTGGGCTGGCAGCCTTCTCCCCTGCAGGGACCCGGCCGGTGGGAGGGGCCAGTGGGAGGGGCCAGCCCTGTGGGCGGGGCAGGCGGCAGGATCTAAGCCAGCTCAGGGCAGGCCTCCCCCTCAAGGCTCCCTGCTCCCTCTTCTCCGACAGAAAGGCCTTTTGTTCCCTAATCAAAGGGGATGTCTGGGACAGGGTTGACTCAGGCCCTCCCCACGCACATCTCCGGGGGCAGCAGGGCTGAGGCAGGGCCTGCCCTTGGGCTCCGTGCCGCCAGGATCTTGCGTCCATGCCTGCACCCAGCCCCCATGACTGGCAGCCAGCTCTGTACACCCTGCGCCCTAGACAGTGCAGGCAGCATGTGCGCACACTGGGCACCCCAGGAGCAGCAGAGTGCCCCTCGAGAAGCACAGGCACCAGGACTTTTCTGATTAGCCTAGGACTTGGCAGAGCCTCCTGCTCCTGGGCCTCACAGCAAAGCACAGCAAAGCGGGCGACAAGGGTTCGTGGGCAGGCTCTCGCTCTCCACCAGCTGCCGGGGCACGCCCCCGTGGGGTATTCCCCGCCCACAGCACCCCACCCCCAGTGCGTCTGGGAGTAGAGCTGGCGGCCCTCCCCAGACTCATCTCCCTTCTCAAGCCCCAGACTTTTGAGTCTCCTCCAGAGCTATTTTTAGACACTGGAACCTGCCAAGAGCAAGGCTCCCAGGCAGGCAGGCGGGAGCTGGCGGGGACATGGCAGGTTGGCGGGGACTCGAGGTGAGGCCTGAGGTGGCTCCAGGCCCTGTCAACCTCTGAAAGGCAGGTGGGCACCTGGCTCCACGAAGAGAGGCGTGCACCTGAGCCCCCCCCTCCAGCCCCCCACAGATGAGTGAGAGCAGAGAGCGCAGGCAGAACAGCTCTGGGGGCCCGACCTCAGACCCTGGGCTCTGGGCAGCTGGCCACTCCTGTGACTGAATCGGTGACAGTAAGCAGCCATATTGGCCAGCAAATGTTTTTCTGATAGAAAAAAATAGTAAGGCAGCCACCAGGGGAAAAAGCTTGTTAGGGAAACTAACTCTCCAGAGAGCTGCTGGCCACTAATCACAGGCCAGGATGCCTTGCTCTGCACCTGGGGCTCTGTTAGCAGGACCTGGAGGCCTCCAGGGTCGGGGACACAGCCAGGGTCTGGGAGGAGACACACATGCTCTTTCACACACACGTCTCAACGGTGCAGGCAGACACACAGCAGCACAGAGAACACACATACCCAGCGCCAGATACACACCCAAAGGCAGACAGACCCAGGCAGGGCAGGGGCCCATCGGGGCGACTGTAGAACAGGAGTGAGACATGAAGCTAAGGGCTACCAAGACCCACTGAGATGGGACAGGCCCCCTGCCCCATTCTGCCCAGGTGCCCAACCACCTCCAGGCAGCTCAGCTGCCAGTCAGAGGCCGACTGGCCCTGGCACACCCCTCCCCATCCCCACCTGGGAGCTTGGTTCCCTCCTCTAGGAAATGGAGCACTACCGGAATGCTGTGGGATAAAACAGGTGACCAACTAACCTCTCATCAAGAAGGGACATACCTGACGTGGGTCCCTGTGCTCCTGCCCACGGCCCCATGACCCGACACCGCGGGCCTGGGGAGGGAGGGGATGGAGCTCCTGGGAGTGGGACCGAGCTCAGCTGTGTCCCTCCTGCTCCTGACCCAGCACCACAGCTGTCCCGTGAGGCGCAGCTGCTGCGCCTGACCTAGAGGCACTCCCCCAAGAGTGACGGCACAGAAACGCCCCCCACTCCGAGGGTCCTACTTACTTCTCCCCTTCTCTTCCTAAAGCCATGTCCCAGCCTAAAGGGTGCTAATGCCCCGGTGAGGCCCTGACCTCTCGCCCCAGGCATCAGACCCCTCTCCTAACCACCGGCCTCCTCACTCATCCTTCAGTGTCCTAAGTGCCAGGACCCCACCCCCGACCCAAGGTCCTGGCAGGATTCCTCTTCAGCCCAGCTGACCTCAACCCCTGGAACCAGGAGTCAGTTTCCCAGACTTCTGAGGGGGAAGACGAGGCTTACGAAAGCACAACCTTGAAATGTGGGCACAGATGTGCACACACTAAGATGTTTATTGCCTCGCTGTATGTCACAGAGACGTACATATGCCATCAGGAACCACCTAGAGCCTACCCCAACGGGGGAGGGGGGACAACAGAGCAAAATCTAGGGCAGGCATCACACTCATGTTTAGGGACCCAACTAAATGCTTTTGCTATCTGATATTGAACTTACAACCTCAAAATGCAAAAGTATGTATACAAATCTGTGAAAGACTAATAGAGAATATGCTAGACAAAATATGCCAAAATTTCCCAGTTATTACCTCTTGATTGGAGCATCTCATGTCTAGGCTTTTTCATACATTATGCATTTTCTCTGACAAAGAAGCATCATTTTCATGATGATGAAATAAAAGCAGATGCAACGGAGGCCCAGACCAGGAACAACAAGGCTTCTTAGGCAAAGGCACCTGGGCCCCCGCCAGGTGAGCCCAGAGGCAGTCTGAGAGCAAGCCCCTCGAGTGGGAGGGAAACAGAACCAATGACCGAAATGTGGGCTCGCGTCCACAACCTGGCACGAGGGTCTCACCGATGCTTCCTGCCCCACAGGGCTTCCAATGCCTGCCTGGCCTCACAATGTGCCAGGTAGACTTGTCCGCAAAGATTCGTGGAGCGAGAGGTGGGCAGGGGAAAGGGCGTGCCTCCCTGGGGTGAGCAGAACATGGAGTGTGTGTATGTATGCAAGGGGATGGACCATGGCCTGTCCCAAAGCTCGCTGGCTAGGCACTGCTCCCCGCCACCAGCCACAGGACAGGTGCTCCCCTGGCAGGGCTCTGCTCCTCCGACTAAAGCCCTCTTGGGAGCAGCCTTAGTCTGGGCGATCTCAGCCCAGCATGGCACACTTCCGCCACTGGCCCACCTCTGGCCAGGTAGCTGAAGGAGCAGGTAGGGCAGGAAGCGGGTGCTACTGATTCAGGGTTCCCTGGTGGCCAGAGTCCATGGAGCCCCACCTTCAGCCAGCCAATGACCTCTGGCCAGGTCTGCCAAGCTCTGCCCTGTAGGCAGGAGCAGGGCGACACGGCCTGCTCACCTGCTGCCATGGGTGAGTCTCCCGCCTCACAAACTGGCTCTGAGGACAGGCGCTCAGTGCTGTGGAGTGAGGACCTATTCAGCCACTGTCTCTGGACACGGGTGGCCCTGGCTTACACATGCAACCTGGGAAGCTGGTCCCAGCAGAGCCCAGCTGCTACACCTGCCACCCCGCCTCGCCCACCAGGGCCTGGGCTGGCAGCGAGGGCCTCCCTGCTGGTGTGGGCGGGGTTTCTCAGGCTCTTCCTGGGTGAGCTGTAATGGCCGAACAGACACGGAAGAGACAGGGCGGAAGAGCTGTGTCTGGCTGCTCTGCCTTCCAAGTCTGGGGCGTCTGCTTCTGGACCTCAGGAAACTCTGCTCCCCAACTCTTGAAGGGACTTGTGCCCCGGAAGACAGAGGCCAAAGGTGAGGAAAGGTTGCTCCTGACTCAGCTCAGAGCAGCCAGTGGGGTCTGGCCTCCCTCTCGGACCTGCCTCCTCCCTATAGGAAGATGACCCGGGGACAGTGGCGGGTGCCAGTGCAGGGCAGGCCCACAGGAAGCCGAGTGCGGGGCGCAGAGCTCTGACCCCTGGCCCAACACCTGACAATGGACTTGAACCAGAGTCTCTCTCAGGGTGACCCTACACTGGCAATCCTAAGGGCAGCGTCCCCCCGACAGATGCAGGGGTCACAAACTGGTCGCCCTGCAGGTGCCCGCAGGCCCACTAACAACCCCGGAACAGAAGGGCCGGTTGTCTGCAGAGCCAGGGATGGCCAGAAGATATGCTCCACCCCCACTCCAGAGGCTGGCACATCCCCCCAGAGGACTCATGGGCACCCCCAGGTACAAGGCGCTGGCCTCTCCCCTTCGTCCCTTCCTCTTTTCCTGCTGGCTGGATGCAGACAGGCCGGCTGGAGCACACAGGGCAACGATCCTGGCCCACGAGACCCACACCGTGGACATCAGAGCCGTAAGAGGAAGGGGCTATAGCCCACGACAGGGCAGAGGGGCCGGGGCAGCCCTGCGCTGCTCACCTCAAAACCGAGAAATGTAAGGAAAACCATCTCTTTCAATCCATTATTTGGGGTCTTCAGCCACTCTCTGCTACCTGCGGTACTGCACGTCATACCTGATTTCTCCCTCAAGTGCCGTCCGGCACTCCCAGCCTGCCCGCCCTGCCCCAGTCTGGGCCCCGCGATGCGCCCCACGCCCTCCACTCTGTGGGCAGAATGACCTTACCAGGACGTGTGTTAGGCAGGTCATTCCTACTCAAAACGCTCCACCTTCAGGAAGGCATCCGGGTCTTTGGTGGCACCAGGCCCCTGGGGGCCTGTCCCCAGCCTGCTGCTCTGGCCTCAGAACCCAAGCCCGGCCTGCCAACTCGGACACAGACCCTCCACACACCCAGGCCTTTGACAGGCTGTCCTTTGCTGGCAACACCCTCCCAGTGGGGTATCTCCTGCAGGCGACTTCATGGTCCAAGGCCGGCTTAGACACCTCTCTGGGCTGGCCCATCCTGTCACGCCCGTCTTCAGCAGCAGGATGAACACACTGCCCAAACACCCGTCTGCCACCCTAGCCCAGACTGAACACACAGCTGCTGCTGGAGCCCAGAGAACCCAAGGGTGCTTAGCTGGGCCCTGTGGTGCTCAGACATCAGGGCCTGGGCAAAACCCACCGGGGGGCTGCCCCGCCACGCCAGGGCGGCCTTACCTTTGCCGGCGGCTTCGTCCCCTCCCAGCTGCGTGCATCCATGGATGGGGGGACCTGGTAGATGTCGTGCCCTATCCCAGCGGAAGGCGGCACCTGGTAAATGTCCTGGGCCGGGCTGCCAGGCCCTGGGGGCACCTGGTAAAGGTCTGGGGCTGGGCTGGGAAATGGGTGATGGGGCATCTGCTTCAGGAACGAGGACGTCTGCTTGGCTGGGGGAGACTGGAACTGCGGGCTGGGCCCAGGGGCTTGGTACAGGCCCTGCTGAGTCTTGCTGGGGGTGGGCACCAGGTAGACGCTGTCGGGCTGCGGCGGGTATGAGGTGGGCAGCATGGACGTGTACTGGGTGGCCGGGTTGTGGAGACCAGGCTGGGGCGGGGTGGAGGGGGCGGGAGGCCCGGGGCCCGGCCCTGCTGGCTTCTTGTCGTGCATGCCCACCAGGATCTTGAGGCGGTTCCCAGGCACGATGCCTTGGCGCCCGTGCAGCGAGCAGAGCCACCAGCCGTCCAGGCCCTGCGTGTCCCGCTCCAGCACCGTCATGATATCGCCCTTGCGGAAGGAGAGCTCATCCGGGGACTCAGCCACGTTGTCATAGAGGGCTTTGGCCAGCACGTTCTGCGGAGAGAGGACACCGGTGGGCGTGAGGGCGAGAGGGTGTGCGTGGAGGGGCTCAGCAGCCCGCCCAACTCCCACCCTGCTCCAGGACCTGGGAGGCGTCTGGCCTTGGCACTGAGAAATGGCAAAGTAGGGTTTGGCATGATCCCAACACCTCTATCCACCGGTCCCTGGCAGAAAGGCCCAGCTAATCCTGGTGCTTCTGATGGGCCTGGATAGTGCCTCCGAATCCTCTCTACAGAACCCACTGCCTATGCTCCAGAGATGGCACTCAAGATGCTCTTAAAATCCACTCCCAGAGCCACACTGCAACCTGGACCAGCACTGGGGGAGCAGAGATAACGACAGGAACGGCCACAAGCTGGAAAGAAAACAGGATGCACAGCACACCCTCCCTGCTCCAACTCAACAGTCTTGCTGCCCTGCCAGTGCAATCAGCCAAGAGGGAAAAAAAAACGAAAGAGTAGGGAGGGGACACAGGGACAAAATGTTCATCATCTGCAGACCATATGATCATCAAATATACCATCACACTAAAAGAATCAATAACCGATGAGAAAGAAATGCCTCGGAACAGACGTCATGACATAATGTCAAAAGCTACAAGTTATCTTCCAGGAACTAATCAAGTGAAGACTGCAGGAGACCTCAGAGGAGGAAACGTTCGTCAAAGGGCTCGAGGAAAAGCCTGACTAAGGAGGGGAAATGTACAGAGTTCACGGTGGGGTGCCCAAGGGCTGTAAAAAGCCAATTAGCCCATGCTTCCTTAATAAATTATAATTACAATCAAAGCACCAGCAGAATTTTTTTTTCCTTGAGGAATCTGGCCAAAGAAAAAGAATCTTGCTAGAATTCAATGGAGCAACAAAGGTCCACGAATACGCAGGTTAATTCTGAAAATAAAATGCCAAGGGGCACTTTCCTTCCCAGCTTTTGAGGATGTACTGCACCTCCAAGCCAGTGAGGGGCTCAGGGACCAGCCAGCGTGCTGGGACGGGGCCGGGAGGGGCCCCCGCTCTGTGGGGAGCTGGAGGATGCCATAGGCGGTGCCCACAGCAACGGGGAAGGATGCGACTCTACCCCAGATAGAATGAAGAAAACTCACTCACTGCAGGAAGAAAAATCCATTTGGACACTTGCCTCACGTTATAAACAAAGAATGTTAGAGGCCTAAGAGACACAAGTCTAGAACTAATAAAAGAAAAAACTGGGATAATTGATTTGTGACTTTGAGATGGGAAAAAATTATACAACAAAACCTCAAAAACAAAGGCCCTAAGAATACAAGGTGACAACACAAGGCTGACAGGGTGACTGGTCACCAAGTGATGAGAGATTGATCACTCTAGAATCTGGGGGCGCGCCTACAAGACGAGAGAACCAACAACATGGGAAGAGTGATTTCGCCAAAGGTGAAAAACGAATGGCCACGACTTTCACAAAGGACACAAAGGACACTCGGGGCTCTAACTGGCAAATCCGGACACACCTGAGACTCTGCTCTGTGCGCCAGCAGGTGTCCAGGCCCCTGAGGAGGCAAGTCTGCCACACCCTCCCGAGGGGAGAGCTACATCCCAGAACACTGTGCGTAAATGTTGTTATAAACAGCTATAAAACAACTCTATGTAGTTTTCACAGACATTTATTCAGGGACAGATTATGCGAGTGTGGGTGCTTCTGGAAGAGTAACGGAACGAGACAGACATCAGGAATAAGTGAGGAGAATAAAGCCAAACAAGGAAGGACAGCACCCCCAGCCCAGTCCTTTGCTGCTGTACCTCTCCTGTTAATCCTCACTGCCACCCAGAAGTGGGCACCGCTCTGGGGCTCCATCACTCAGCAAATCTTCCCAGAACAGGGACACACGCTCCACGTGGCCCAGGCACACAGAGGCCCTGCAGCCAAGTAGCCTGCACGGGCTCTGGCGAAGGCCTTGGGTGGGATCAGAGGCGGGAGGACCACAGCACTGGTGACACGGCGCTAGCAGGTCCAGAACCTCCCTGGGGGTGGAGAACCCAGGGTGGGGAGACCCCACATTTTTAGCCCTCAGCCCCTGCTGCTGCTGCTCTCCTTGCACAGGTGTCAGGCTCAGGCTGGGCCCAGATATAGCACAGAGGGTCCCTCGCCCCAGTTGGAGGGCCAAGGTCAGTAGCAAGGAGCGAATGAGGCACCTCGGGGAGAGAAGGCCAGGGTTACCTTGGCCTCCTAGGGCAGCAGAAAGCTTGGCCGGGTGCAGCAGAGATCCAGGCCTCACGCACGGGGGAAGCTGGGGCTGTGGAGAGGACAGAGCCAGGCCAGCTGGGCTCCAGCCCTGCCAGCCAGGTCTCAGCTCTGCTTGCCCTCCTCCTTCTGAGTCTCCTGGGGTCTGAGGATGCAGAGCCTGGTCTAGAGTCCTGACTTGGAAATGGGACCCTGAGTTCTGGCCACCCACTGCTGAGTCTCTTCCCCATCTGGGCCCAGTCTGGTCCCCAGGACTCCACTAGCAAGGATCAAAGCAGGGGCTAGAATTCCAGACAGAAGGAAGGGTCACGCCCCCTTGGGCAGAAACAGGAAGTGGGAGCCCGGGCCCTGGGGCAGAGGGCAGTGCGAGTGAGGCTTCATCCAGCCCAGAATGGCATCCCCTCCTCCCTCCACACCAGCATTTGGGGCGAGCCCTTTGCACTATCTCCCCTGCCTGCCACAAGGAGGATTAGGGAAGAGGGCTGAGCATCACCAAGGCAGCCAAGGCAGCCCAAGGGGGAGGCTGGGCAAGCAGCACGTGCCCCACGTCTCAGGTATAATGTTCAGACCCTGGGGAGCATCAGCTGGGAGCCCATTTCTCCAGAGCAGCTCAGAGCCCCCAGCCCAATTAAGGGCCAGAGGGAGGAAAGTTGGGAGCAAAGAGGGGTAAGGCCCAGAGGAGGAGCCAGCCCAGCCAGGCAGCTCAGCGCTCAGGGAGGGCAGAACCAGCCAGTGCACCCCAGCACACAGGTGAGCACGGGGCAGAGGACCTTGGAACCGCCGGCTGCTGCAAGGCCATCCACACCGCGATTACGACAGAGTTACAAATGCCCTGAAGTATAAATTATGTCTCAAAACATCACTCTAACTTAAATGTGGAGAGGGTAAGAATAACAGTGATTGGGGGATGCTTTCTCTTCTTGTTTCTCAGAATTTCTCAATTTGTATTTTAATGAGCACTTCTTAGCTTCGGGATTAAAAAAATACACATCCTGAAAAAGAAAACAGTGGACTACCTCCCAGGCTGCAAGGCAGGCTGGGGCAGAGGATGCGGAAGCCGGTCGGGGCCAGAGCCCCAGGCGGAGCGGGCAGGGCAGGGGCTGTCCTACGGCCCACTGGGGCTTGGGGCCCCATCCCCAGGCTGCCTATGAGAAAAGTGACTTTCCCAAATATGGTCAGCAGCCAGCCTCAGGGAATCACATCCATCAGAGGGCGGGACGCCCGGTCCCCCGCCCCCAGTGACCCCAGAACACAGAGCCACCCTACCGGGTCCCCCCAGCCCCTGCCCTGGTGACCACAGGAAGTGCCAGCAGAGTGAGTCACAGGAAAATTCCCCTCTGGCCCAGTCAAAAGGGGCGGGATACAGACAGAGGGGACTGCCCCTAGGAGGCCCCTTACCTCTTAGGAGGAGGGCAGCCTAGAGTAAGCTGGCAGATGGGCCTCAGCCAGGTCCCACAGGCAGGGCTGGGCATTCAGGGAGGCTGGAAGGCTCTGTCAAGGGCAAGGTCCAGTGGGGGAGGGGAAGGGAAGGCAGGGAGAGTCCACTCGGAGCCCAGGGCGCTACTGGGGCCTCCTGTGCGCAGGGCAGCCAGCCCCCACCCTTTGGAGTGAGCTCACTGAGCAATC
Source organism: Macroglossus sobrinus (assembly GCA_004027375.1). Lineage (NCBI taxonomy): Eukaryota > Metazoa > Chordata > Mammalia > Chiroptera > Pteropodidae > Macroglossus > Macroglossus sobrinus. The sequence goes on from PVKZ01005646.1 coordinate 16,963, forward strand.
AAGGCCAACTGTGGCTGCAACTGTACAGTCTGGGGCGGCTGGAGCCAGGCTGGGAAGCACCTCTCGGCTGGGCACGTGGCACTGTGCGCCTGGCACCAGAAGCTCCTTGCCTGTGTTGGCTGGTGCCCCCACCCAGAGCCCCAGAGGCAGCCCTGTCTCCACAGCCCAGCCCGAGTCCGGGGCAGTGCTGGCGCCGGAACACTCCAGAGCACTCCAGCTGGCCCAGCATCCGCCCCTTTGGGCCTCTAAGCCTCCCCAGCTGCTCCCGAGACAAGCTCCTCCTTCCTTCTCTCCCAGTCCCTCAGCAGCAGCTAAGACCAGACGTGGGCCTGCCTCTCCCTCCCACTGCTGGGTCATCTCAAGCAAGTCCCTTAGCCTCTCTGAGCACCCAGATGCCCTGTGCTAAGATGACAGTCCTGGTTTCACTGGACTGTCCTCTTGTTTAACAAAAAGATTCACCTGGCTCTGCTCTCTGCCAGGTGCTGGGCCAGGCTCTGCGAGGAGTAGGCCTAGCTCGACCACACTGTGCTGACATTTGAGTGGGCAGAAAGACACCAAACAACTCGCCAGGGCAGGGGGCAAGGGGAGGGTGCCAAAAATAAAGTGGGACAGGGCCATTATATACAGGGTGGTCAGAGGAGGCCTCCCCAAAGAGGTGACATTTCAGGTGACTCGTGAAGAATGAAAACCAGGCAACCAGGAAGCAAGCCAAGAAGAGCCACACGGGCAGAAAGGCCAGCCATGAGCCACGGCGCTGGAGCAGGGAGAGGCGGGAGACTGCCTTGGCCCTGGAGCGGCAGGCGGGGCCAGTCACACCGCAGGGATGGTTCGTGGAGAGCTCAGTAAATGTCACCCAAATGGTGGCACCCCATGGCAGGACAAGCCCAGCCTGAGACCTCCGTCGGTGAGATGGAAGTAACCATAGCGTCTCACAGACACACCCCAATGGACCCAGTGTCTCGCCCCAGCATGGGAGAGCGGCCAGCTCTCCCAGAGCCTGGCTTCGCAGCTGCCACAGCTGGACAATCAGGTGCTTCGCCGTCACATTTGCAAGGGGACCGCTGTGACCGCCCGTAGGGGCGCCGTGCCAGCACGCCAACCGCCGTCAGGCAAATGCTGTGTCAAAGCACTGGCACTACTGCCAGGCCTGCCCTGAGCCTCTGGCCACCTCAATTCCGCCTCTAGGAAACCTCGCAAGCTGTCCTACTCCTTCTTGGGGACGTGACTCATGGCACCCCTCCAGGAAGGACCCCAGGCCTCTCCTTGGGCACCCACTCCCTGTTGCCCCCACCATAGAAGTGTTGACCAATATGCCTTCTTACTGCCCACTTCGTGGCCTCCAACCCGGATGCCCAGGATGAGAGGGGCTGTCTCCCTCAGCAGGGAACACCCCCACACGTGGGCACCAGGCCTGGCCCAGAATGCACGGGCTCAGGCAGAAGCCCTCTTTGCACAAGGTGGTGACCTGCCCTCCCCGGGAGTAGCGTGGCCACACCTGAGGAAGCCCGAAGGCCCTTTGGGGCTTGCTCTCCCCAAAGTGGGGAACCAGAGAACCCCCAGCCCAATGCCAACACTCCCAGGCAGTGGCCTGCCAACCAGGCCCACTCAGAACAACACCCTGGTTGTTGCACGCGAGAGAGACAGGGCTGCCCCGCAGGCCTGCCTGGCTCTGAGAATGGCCCTCATTGTGTCCCGGGGCCCTCTGGGCACCAGCCCCACCCAGGCCAGGAGGGTCCTCAGACACGAAGCAGCTGGGCCTTGGACGCTGGCGGGTGGGCGTCTGGGAGACCACAGCCATGTGACAGTTATTCGGGTCTCCCCCTCCGCTCTGCAGGCCACCTCAGGGAGCCATGGATATGCTCTGGGTACCTCCAAAACCTGACTCTGGCAGAGGACACTACCTGGTGACTGGGAGTGATGGGGAAGAGGCACGACTGTTCACAATAACAATGACGGCCAGCACCGTGTCAGAGGCGTGGCTCTTCTGTATACTTCAGTCACCTCTGTGAGATGCCATGGTTACTTCCATCTCACAGACGGAGAACCTGAGGCACACAATAGTTACGTGACTTGCCAGGGTCACAGTCTGGAGGCAGCAGAGGCAGATCTGGGCTGTGATAACGTGGAGCTGGGGGGCTCCTGGGGTGATGCTTGGGTTCATGAGAGCCAGGAGTGGCAATTTCACAGGCCCTTTCCTCCCTCCCTGTCTCCCACTTCTGTCTCTCTGTCTCTGTCTGTCTGTCTCTTTCCAAGCACACAGCCTCACACACAACAGTCACTCAGGAAACACTAGTTCCCTTCATACCCAGAACTATCTCAAACATGGGCCGAGTTTATTTCTGGGGTATTGTTTGCTTGTCCCAAGGAGCCATGGTGGCCAATGGAGACAGGCTGGAGTCTGCACCCATAAACCCTGCTCATTTGTTTCCTGGAGCCCCCTGGAGGGGCAGCAGAACAGGCCCACTGGCCAGGGTCCTGACCTCCCCTTTGCACTGCCCCCCAGGCTGCGATGGAACTCTGAGGACAGCGCCTCTTCCCTTCCCAGACGTCCCCACACTCACATCCCAGGTAGAACTCCGAGACTAGCAGCCTTAGCATCACTATCCCCTAATACACTCAGGGACAACTGAGTGGGCAGGACCTTGGCTCAGGTTCTCAGGGCCAGCAGGGAGCAAGTGTGGGCCAGCCCCAGTTCCAGAGCCATTCTAGGGGCAGCATGGCTCCTGCCCTGTCTACCTCAGGAGCCTGAGGCTCAGAGGACAGAGCAGGGGCCGTGTGTGGGTCCTCAGTCCCATGCCTGATACTCAGCAGCCAGAGGACAGGTCTGTAGAATGAAGCACCAAAAATCCACCTGTGGGTGGCCACTGCCAGTGGCTCCCCATAACAAGCATGAGCCATGCCTGGCCTTGGCTGCAGCAGCAACAGCAGATGCCTTTGAGCAGGGCCAACTCTAGGCCGGACACAGGCCCCTGTCCCCACCCTTACCAGGATGTCCCAGGCACTGTCCCTGGGAGGCTGGGTGGAGAAGAGGTGAAATGGGGAGGGCCCTACTACTACTGCAAGACATGGCATTTGCAGCTGCGACATACCAGAGATGATGGGGACAGGTGCGCCCGGGGCCAGAGTACCAAAGAGCCCCTTGTGGGTGGTATAAGGGCAAAGCCCTCCACCCTCCAGTCCACTCCAACTGCTGAGAGCTTGAAAATGGTCCCCAGGCCCCTTAGAACCCTTACCATTGCCACCTGGCCCAGTGAATCCATCCAGGGTGGCAGACCCCAGGACTACGCGCATGACAAACCCTCCGCCACCCGGTGAGACCCTGCTGGAAGTGTTCACAGGTCTTTGGCAGAAGGGCTCAGCATGAGGCTGACCTTACCTCAGGGACAGCAGTGGCTTCACTCCTTACAAGACCTTGGTTTCTCCACTTTGACATCTAAAGCCCCTGAGAGCTCTGCCCACTCAGCAGCCCTTAAAGCAGTACCACCTGCCTGAACCGGAATGGAGGGGGACACGATAGCACAAAAAGTGTGGTTCTCCAGCTCAAAAGCAAAAAAAGAAAACCACCACCAAACCACTGACTTCTGGGATGAGCAATGGAAGTGGGGCGGGACACGGAGCCCCAGTCCTCCAGCCGCCAGGCTCCTTCTGCTCCAAGCCAGTACTTCACCCCACTCCTCACCTAGACAGGGAAGGGAGTTAAGGCAGCTAGGTGGGCGGAGCCAGGGCCCACCCAGGTACTGGAGGCCCGACCCCACCTCCTTAGAGGGAGACCACCCCTGCAGCCTCTCATCTAGGGGCCCTAAGGACCCAGAGGAAAAGGAACTCACCCAGTGGCTTTGCAGAAGAACGACCCCTATCACCTCCACCCTACACCCTACCTGCCAAGTCTGACTCCAGCATTGCTCCTCACGCCTCCAAGAAGCCTCCTGCATACACACCTGGCTGCTTCTGGCTGTGAGTTCTTAGGGGTCAGAGGTGGGAGCTCCCCAGGAGAAAAGAGTGGTGGGACTTCCTAAAAGAACAATGGGTCCAGAAAGGGGCCACAAAGGCACAGACCTGGGGGCAGAGGGACCCCACCAAGTTAGCAGCCCCAGTAGAGCACGTTAGCACCTCAAGGACCAGAGAGGGGCAGAACAGAAGACTAAGTTCTGGATCCAGCCATGTGCCTTGGTCTCCCATTTGTACTGTCTGTGTGACTGGAGGAGAGAATGGCTGTCCCAGGGGCATTTCCTGCTCAGACAGGATGCCCTAGTGGCACTGCCCTTACTTCAATCCCTTGCCCAGGCCTGTGGAGCTGATACCAGCCCACAGCACTCACCCCCATGTTCAGCACAAGCAGCCATGGCTAGAGGTATCAGGTGTTGTCCCTGAAGCCTAGGGTGACTGTCCTGGACTGCCTCCACCCAGCTCCCACGGGCTCCTTCCTTGCCCAAGGCAAGCAGGTGGTGGCTGCCAGTGCCAGGAGGGAATGTCAGCAGCTCCTGCCAGACCTCCGTTCACTGCAGGCTCCACCTGTGCCCAACCCCACTCCTGCTCCTCCTGCACCTGGCACACACCTGCTATTCTGGGCCTGACAGCCCTGTCATCCCTCTACTCCCACCATCAGTTTTTCACCAAGGAAAGGAAATGGGCACTGGAGAGAGTGTCCTCAGCCTGGGCAGATGAGGAACACCTCTCGGCCTGGCTTAAGTCTGCAGAGAAGCCACAGCGAACCTGGAGAGTGCCTCCCAGGCTAGGCCCTTCCTCATGGCAGAGGTGCGGGGGGGAAAAAAACGCAGTGTTCTCGAGAGAGCCACTGCCTTTAGTCTGGGACCTGAGACACTAACATCTCCCCAGGCTCTAACTCGCCCATGCTCTCCCTCTCTCCTCGGCCCCCTGCCCTCAGCAAATCTCAGCTTCTCCGACTCCCTCAACATGCTCCTGGCTGGGCCTAGGTCAGCAGCAACCAGGGGCTACGGACACCGGAAAGATAGCCCGATAGCCCGTTCTGACCCTGGCCAGGGGCGAGGGCCGCGAAGGCTGGGACCCAAGGTTGTGCTACGGGCTCCCGCCACCAGGATCTGGCTCCTATCGCCACTTTTGCAACCAGGGTTGGTACAAGCCAAGAAGCGCCTGCCCCTGGTCCCGGAATCCAGAGCGGGCGGGCCGGGGATGAATCATTAACCAGCCCCAGGCTGGCGCTCTGGCCGAGTCGACATCCCCGCAGACGCCACGCACTCGCTCGCCCAGCCCTCGACCCCTACCTAGCCTGGGGGCAGGCGGCGGCTCCCACTCCAAAACATACACATGGACCCACGGACAGAACACCACTCCTCTTCCTGGAAGGTCACGCCTCCTGGAAGTTCACGGTCTGAGGGACCTCGGACCCCTCCTCGTAGCCGAGGAAACTGAGGCCCGGGCTCCCAGGCCCAAGGTCATCCAGAAGGCGGCGGCCGGTAGGGGGAGAGCAGGCCTCCCGCCAGCAACTTTCCCAGATCCAGGAACTTCCCTGCCGGCCAGCGTCCCCCGAGACCCGGCCAGGGCCCCTTCCACCCGCCCTTGGGGCGCGCAGGCTCTCGGATCCCCGCAGTCCTCACCTCCCGGCGCCCCGGCCTGGGAGAGCAGCAGGTCCAGGACCTCGGACCCTGTCCTGGTCGCGCCCCCGCGGAGGTCCCAGCGGCCCGCGGTTCCCAAGACCCGCGGGTCCGGCAGGAAATGCCACTCGCTTAACTCTTTCCCGCCCGGGCCCGCCCCCCGCGCGAGCCGGGCGCCCGCTCCGGAGCCGGTACGCGGACCGCGGCCGGACGCTCCCGGGCGTGCGGACCCCAGCCGCGCCGCCGCGCTCACCAGGTAGTTCATCGTGTCCGGTCGACCCGCCTGGGGCGCGGGTTCGCCGCCGACGCGCACAACGAGCGGCTCGCGCGCGCGCGCTCGGGCCGGGTCCTGCTGCCGCCGCCGCAGCCACTACGCCTGCTGCCGCCGCGGCCGCCACTCAGCGCCGGACCCACCTCGCTCCGCCCGCCGCCGGCGCGCCGCGGCCCGGCGGCTCCAGCCCGGCTCCCGGCATGCCCGGCCGGACGCGCCCATTGGCCGCCGCGGCTCCCCATGCAAATGAGCCGCGGGCTCGGCACCGGCACGCGAGCCGCTGCGGGGGATGCGCGGGCACGCGACGCACCGTGGGGCTGCCCCCCCAAAACCAGCACCACCAAATGGCAAGCTTCAAACCTCGTACCCCGGATTTCTTTTTCTCCAAACTCACGTCCCCAACCTCTGTCATGGGCGAGAACGCGCCCCTCCTCAAAGGCGTAAGCAAACGCCTCCTCTTCCACGCTGACTACCAGGATTGCCCTCTTCTTTCGCGGTACCCTGCTGCAGCCCCAGAGGCTCCAGCTTCAAGTCGCCTTCCCTGCCCACTATCCCCAGGGCATTCCGTGCGCGTGTCCCTCGGGCCATCAGACTTTATATCTGAATCTGGGGCTTACCCCAGCTGGCTAAAACTAAAAAATAACGACTAGTGCGGCACTCGACTCAGGTCAGGCCTACCATGTAAGAGCCCAGGGAAATGAAGGGTCAAGGCAGGAGGTTGGAGTCTACAGTGGGTCCCCGTCACCCAGGGAAGGAGCACAAAGCCGGGGCTCCTCCTGTTCTACTAGATCTGTGCCTGAAACTCCAGTCCACCCAGGGACAAGGGAGGGGGTCGCCACCTCCCACCAAGTGGACTTCTCCACTTGGTTGAATCCAGCCTCCCTGAAGCTTCCCCCACCCAACCCCCATGGTCTCAGTTCTGCCCTAAGAGCTCTGCCCCCACCCCAATCCCCCATTCAGCCCTGTCCAGGCCTAACACCTGTACCCAAACAGCTGATTAGTGTCTGTTTCATCAACATGATGGGAAGGGTAGCAGGGAATGAGGGGAAAGGAAGAACCACCACTGTGGGGAGGGGGGCTGGATGGAGAGCACCTAGTTCTCCTGAGTTCCCACTCCCTCCCTAGGCTGTAGATCAGTGACTGTCACAGGCAGAACCAGGGTGTGCCATCCCTGAGTGCGGTCCAGGCTTTCGCAGTGGTCTGCAGGGAGATCCAGAATGGAACCTGCTCCAGAACGGGTCAGTTTGGTGTCTGTCTGATCTCCAGATTCTTGGACAGTCAATATTCTGGGTCACTTGATGAACGTGCAGACACCATCACGCAGCTCGCAATGCCAGGGAAGCAGTGGGGCAGATCAGGCTTTGCCCTGCAAAGAACCCTCGGGCCTGGCTTATAAAATACATATAAGCCCAAGGTGGACCCACAGCTGTCCCTCCACCTGACACACACAACTGACACCCAGGCCAGATGTGCCACCTTGGGCAGGACCTCTCCCACCTATAAAAGGAAAAGGCTGGGCTAGGACAGCCCAAGTCTGTTTGTTATAGGTCCCCTGGAGAACTTGTTAAAAAAAAAAAAAAAAAAAAAAAGACAGATTCCTAGCTCCCTCTTTCAAACAAACAAACAAACAAAAAAAAAAAACAAGCATGTGGGAGAACCTGGACATCTGCATTTCCTCAAAGCTCCTCAGGGAACCACTGGACAGACAGCATAGAGGGTTGGTAAGGAGCAGTGGGATCTGGACACAGTGTGACCTAGAGTACTCAAGAAGGAGTAGGACAACTAGCTGCCACCCTATGCCCTCCCCAAGACTGGCCCCCTTGTTACTCTCAAAACAGCCTACTTCTGCACAGAAGAGCCAGCTCTCAGAGAAATGCCTAGGGCATCTCCTCCTGCTTGTTCCCAACAACTATGCCCCAAAGTCACACATGGAGCTATGGGTCCCCCTAAACCTTGGCCCTGTCCTCAGGCTGGTTGGCAGGTTCCAAGGGAGCAGATCCAAACGGTCTGGGCCATTAAAGAGTATCTGTCTATGCTAGGGGCTGGTGGGAGTCCTTAGGTTTTCCCAGGTCACCACTCCAGTGGGGACAGGAACGGGGTGCAGGCTTCGCAGCCAGGCAGTGTCTTGCAAAGAGGGCTCCAGGCAGGAGGTCTCTGCAGGGATGGGCAGGGACACAAAAAGGCCTGGCTCTCAACTTTGTCCTAGCTGACCTTGGGAGAGAAGAGGTGGCTGGCTGGGAACATGGGAACAGGCTTAAGAGACCCTCCGTCTCTGGGGCCAGATTAAAGCAGCACTGGGGGTGGGGTTGCTGCTGTGGGCGAGCAGCAGGCGGGGGAAGGGAACCCAGTTCAGGCATAGGCATTTCAAAAATTTGCTCCTTTTCCACTTAAACTCCCTCCCCCCTCAGCCTGTGCCTCCCAGAATGGCATTTCCGCTTTGGAATCAAGGCCCTAGGATCTGTGTCCCGCTACGCTGGAAGCAGAGTAGTTGGAGGGGGAGAGGAATACACCCTCCAAGGCCTTTGAGGAGAGGGGGCAGACAACAGGACCCACTGGGCAGGCTATTGCTGGGATGTATGGTGTATGGGTGAAGCAGACCCTCCTGGGCTGATTGCCAAGGAGCTGTGACAGTGACACAGCCCCCAGGACAGCCTCTGTGAGGGCCTGGGCCAAGGCTCTATGATCTCGTGTTCATTTCATGCCCATAGCAATTCTGCAAAACCGGCCTCATGATTAGCCCAATTTTCCAGGTGAAGAGGTTAAGACCCAGTTTACTGCCCCTTGCCTCATCCCACAGGCTCCCAGCCACAAAGGGGACAGAGCTGGTGTCCAGGGAAGGGACAGTGGGGCTGCCAGACCACAGCCTACCCTGACTGCCCTGCAGCACTTTGAGGAAAGGACAGGAAGGGATCCAAGGGGCAGGGACACCTGGACTGAGAAACTCAAGCACCCTACAGGCACCCTCTGACACCCCAAAGGACAGGAAGCTGAGAACTGGGGCCCAGCATCCCCCAACATGGGGTGCAAGGGAATGTGCAGGCAGGAAGGAGAGCGGCCACTCTGAGGAGGGCGAGCAAGAGGGTGATGCTGGGTGATGAAGCAGGGCGACTGTCAGTCACCCCAGGAGCAGCCTGGTACCTCCAGCCAAGCTGAGGATGAGCTCACGGGCTACAGGGGGATGCCACAGCCCCTCCCCTTGGGGCCTGGAGTAGCTGTCTGTACAGGGACCATGGCGGGCCCAGAGTATAGGGACATGGGTTCTCACCCATCCATCTAAGTGTCCACTAAGGCTGCTGATCTCAGACCCTACGTGAGAAGAACCTGGAACCAGCTCTCACTCTGGGCTTTTTGGGTCTCATTCTTAAGGTCAGATCCACTGCACAATGAACAATTCTTGCTTTTGGCCCAACAATGTCTGTTGCAGCATTTATAACTACAAATGAAGTGTGTGTGCGAGGGGGCATGTAATCACCTCAGTGTCCAACTATAGGAGGCTGGTGAAGCAATGACAGCCTTTCAGTGGGATACTGTACTGCTATTCCGATGGCCACCTCCGAAGACTGAAATCATGCAAGACAATGCTTACGACAACAGGAAGTGAAAAGAGCAGGTTCAAATGGCCTGCACAGTGTGACTACACGCAGCCCTTTCCCTCCTAAAGCCTTGGTTTTCCCAGTAGCACAGGAGGGTGGCTGGATGGGTCAGCGGATGGCCGGCTCCAGGAGCAACAGCAGGAAAGGATTTCCTGAGGCCGGAGGTGAGTGCTGCCAGCCCCAAGGACAGGAAGAAGTGATGTATCTGGAGGGCCACAAGGTGTTGAAGCCTTCCCCCTGGGCTGGCCACTCACATGGGCAAGCTCAAACCAGCCTGTGAGCGGAAGCTAGCTCTGCCTGGGAGAGGATTCGGGGAAGCCTGAGGATTTCACAAGAGGTGAGCCTGGCTGCCTAAGAACTGCTGTCACACGTGGGCTGGACACGGTCCTCGCTGCCACCCTGGGGACCAGGACAGAACTACCACTGCCCAGAGGCTCAGAGAGGGGCAGTGCCTTGCCCAGGTCACACTGCCAGGAAGTGGCAAAGCCATAACCATAACCCAGCTACCCAGGCGTGTCCGCATGGAAAAGCACCCAGTTGACCCCAGACAGAGCAGCCATGCATTCCTAGGGTGGGTGTTAGGGTCATCGGCCATAAAGAGCTTTCCTAGCCTCCCCTGCTCTTTGAGGGTGGAATGATCAACGGGGCAGTTCATTTGTCATTACAGTGGTGACTCTGACTATGGGGAGGTGGGTTGATCCCACAGCCTAGAGCCAAATCCCTCCCCAGTCACCTCCTCCTGGGGCTGGGGGGCTCTAGTCCTCAGCCTGTCATTCATTCAGCATCCTCCCAGGCCAGTCCCCAATGACTTGGGTGCAGGGCTGGGGCCAAGACCAATGGTATGGGGCTGGAGTCATCAGGTACAGGGACACAGCCGGAGGGGGTGGGGGACCAGAGGGCCGACTGGCCTCCCAGGTCAGGCCTGGATGCCAGCAAACCCAGTGGCCACCGCCTTCCCACACCACCCTCCCTCCCCACTCTGGCTCTTTCAAGGAACCCAACCAAAGCTGGAAGGAGCAGCATACTCAGGATTCTTTTAATTGCTTTTTTAATTTGAAAATTAAAGAGCAGCAGAGGCACCTGCAGGGAGATGCCTGCTTTATAAAAGGGCTCTGCTCACAGCAGGCCCAGGCTGGAGTGGGGTGGCAGGCTGGGCCCTGGAGAAGTTCCCAGGGGCTCTTTAACCAGGGTGCTGACCCTGGTGTCCTGAGTCCCCTTTTCTCTTCTGCAACCTCCTTTTCTATTATCCAGGTGGGGGCCCTCCCAGGGTGCTGGCAGGTAGATGGGGGCTTCACTTAACAACCAGGCCCACAGTGTGCAATGAGAAGGCTGGGGCCTCGGGGCACTTGTCCTCCCTGCTGGCACTGTGACACCACTCCTGGCATCCTCTCCAGCAGCAGCCCCTCAACAGTGCATGGGGCAGAATTGGGGTGGCAGAAGAAATGGGGGTGGGGAAGAGAAAGGCTCGGTTCCGGCTGGAGGAGAGGGGGTTGGGAGGAGAGGCAGGGGGACAAGTCCCTGTCCTCAGAGAAAAAGCTTAGCTGCTGGTGGCCATCCAGCTGGGGCTGACAGCCCGGGGAAGGCAGGGACAAGGGCGTGGTCAAGAAGCAGTCGCCATCTGCTCCTGCCTCTCCCCATGGCAACCAGGCCCAGCACATCAGGGGGAGTCAGAGGGGGTGACTTCACATGCCATCTGCTGCCCCGCAGCATGCTTCTGCAGGAGTACAGGTACCCACACTCACGGAGACCCACAGAGACTCACAGGGACATACAGAGGACAGGACAGCGCTGCCTGGCCACTCAGCTGGGATCAGCAGGTCAGGGCGCCAGCAGCATCATGGGAGGGGACCTTGAAGACTCTGGGGACAGTGGGGTGAGAAAAGAGGAAGGGGTGGAGACAGAGCTAAGGCAGCTACTGGGAAGGAGCTGCTTTTCCTCCCTCCTCGGGCCACACTGTGGGGCGTCCCATCTGAGCCTGCTCCAGCCCACAGAGCAAGACTCCACTTGCCCCAGGAGAGAACATTAAAGGCTCCAGCTGGCGTGGGACCCTCAGCCCATCGCCGCAGCTTTCACAGCCTCAGTTTGTGCATTTGTCAAGTGTAACCACTGCCAGCAGCCCTGCCCATCGCCAAGCCACCAGACTGAAGGCACAGCAGCCCCCTGGTGTCATCAGCACACCCACGCCCTCCCCATCACGCACCAGCTCCACTCCGCCAGGCAGCAGGGGCACGCGTGCTCGCCGCTGAGCCCTCCCTGCTCACCCAGCCCCTGCTCCGGTGCCCTGAGCTTCCCCCAGCCCCTGAAACACAAGAGGAACAAAACCTCAACCAAGACTCAAGCAGAATCTCTCTGCAGAGCCCTGCTGCCTCCCGATCCACCAGCCGACACGGTGGGTGTGGGCAGGGTCTCCCCTTGGGCTGTGAGGGGGCCAGGGAGTGGCTGGTTGTGGAGTCCATCACTACACAATCACAGTATGCCCGTTGTTCCCTTGGCACCTACTCACTCCTCGGATACTGCTGCTGGGAAGCATGTCCAGGTCCCAGGGAGCTGACACTCCAGGGTGTGTGTAGGCAGGGGGGAGGCACAAACAGATAAATGTGTGAACATCTGTGGTGATCAGGGCTCTGAATGAGAATAAAGCAGAATGACGGCAACAAGAGGCTATTTTACAAAAGCCGCCTAGGGGGTCCTCTCTTTGGAGGTGGCATTTGAGCGGATGCCTGAATCCCTGGCTAGGGCTCACTGCAGAAAAAGTAACAGTAAAGATTCGTAAAAATAGCACAGGCGTGCCAGCACCCTCGGTGCGAACAGCAAAGCCTGGAGGTGTCAGGGATGCAGGGAGAGTCGCTCCCAAGGGACAATCCCTTTCGGCTTCTTGAGCGGTGGGGTCTCCGCTGGGCTGGGGACTCCCAGAGTTGAAGCAGGAGCAGCCAGGAAGTGTCAGCCTAGGGGAGTGTCTTGATGGGCAGCCAGGGACAAAGAGGGGGAAGCCCAGGAATCTTGGGAGGGCAGCGGGATTTGGTCGGCTCCCAGGACTGTGCCCATCCATGCCTACCTCCTGCTGTCCTAGACGCCTCTCCCCACCGTGACCTCTGGACATGGGCCCAGGAGGAACGAAGGTGACTTTACTCCATGGGCAACCCAAGAAGAGGGGATCCAGACCCTAGACATCTGGGGAGGGCTCTGAACAAGGAGGCGTGTGGTCACACCATCTTCTGAACGAGCATGTAATTTGAGGGATCCAGGATCTGGGAGCACAGACCACTCTCGGGCACGCCTTGAGGCACGTGTAATTGGCTATCTGGCTTTATAAAACATGACAACACCACTAGTGTTCCAGCGCATACAAACACAAAGCACACAGCTGGAGACAGACACCCCCCGGCAAGAGAATGGGTGAGTACATGAATTCATGTTCATAAATGGAACGCTGCTCAGCATGGCAGTGGAAAAAAAAAAACTATTGCAGCACACCACATAGATGAAAATCTCAAAACCATTATGCTGAATAAAAGAAGCCAGACCCTAAAGAGTGCATACTGTATGCTTCCACTTATATAAAGTTCAAGAAAAGAGAAATCCAAGCCATGATGAGAGAAATCAGAATGTTGGCCACCTTACGGAGGGTGGGGGGTGCTGGATTGTGAAGGGGTACTTGCAAACTTCCTGAGATGATGGAGACTATCATTATCTTGATTTGATTGATGGTTACATGGGGTCTACGTTAGTCAAAACTCATCCAACTGTACACCTGACATCTGTCCATTTCACTACATGGGAAATCTACCTTGAGTCTCAATTGGTAAAAATAAAACAAAGCACAGAGGAAAAAAACACATGGCATTAAGAATGCCAAAAACAGGTACTGCAATCCTTAACCCCACCATGTTACCCTTTTTGTGTGGGAGCTGAAAGGTGAATCTGTATGCCTGTCTTCCCCATACATTGCATAGTTCTGGATCTTTCGATGATCCCAGACTATTCGTATCTTTCGCTATAATCTGCTACAAATGCTCCTTGGAACTGGGGGCGGGGAAGGGAGGGGCGTTAAATAATAAATTAAAATACCGAAAAGCCCCCTCAGCCTTTAATCCCCCTTAGAGAAGGGATTAACTTTAGAGCCAAAACTTGCGACCATCTCTCCTGCCACAGTGGGCATCCACTGCCACCTCTCCCAAGGTCTCCAACCTGTTCCCGGCAATTTTTCCTGTTTTTGAAGACAGGGAAACACTGGCCCAGCAAAGAGTGACTAAGACGAAGCCAAAGAAACGATGGGTCTGCTGAGGATACAGTCAAAGCGAGCAGCTGTGATGGAGCCAGGCCACAGCCGGGGAAGAGACGAGCACAGTCAGGGAAGGGGACGAGGGCAGGCACTGGACTGGAGGGGGCAGACTGCAGACTGGAGGGGACAGAAACTCATGACTGGCGGCGGAAGTGGGGGTCAGCAGGTGTCGCTGTCACAGCCTTGCAGACCACCTGCCCCACCTGCAGGATTGAGCCCTTCCCTTAAGGTTTCTGGTCCCACCTTGGGGGTGCTCTCCTGCCTGCCAAGGGCCCCGACTGCCCTTTGCTGACCAGGCTGCTGCAGACACCTGTGGACAGGCCTATACTGACCCAGTGGCTTCCACACCCTGTAACCACCAGGGCAGGGCATCCACCTGGCCAGCTGGTGGCCCCACTGGATGCCACTTTGTTGGTGGGGTGAGAAGAAGGACTTGCCCATCCAAGGCTCAAAAGACAAGGGTCCTGCAGGCAGGCTGGGGCGGGGAAAGGAACAGGGTCATCCCACTGCTAAGGCCTTGGTAGGAACCATACCGATCATAAAGGAAGGGACACTGGAGGCAGACTGGGCAGGCCGCAGAGAATCATAGCATTAGGGAGCTGACCACGCCTCCCCACGCTGGTCCTGCAGGAGCCAGGAGTGAGTCTTGTCCACTGCACCAAAGGTGACAGGATAAAGATGATAACCTCCACAACAATAGTAGCTATGACTGATTCGTCTCTTACTCAGAGCCTTCTGCAACCCTTGCCAAGTTCTCACAAAGCCCCAAGAGCTCAGTGCTGTTCACATCCCCAAAATACAGATGAGGAAACAGGCTCAGAGAGGTTGAGAAACTCACTCAACATATATATGAGCCAGCACCATTCATTCAAGAGCCTGGCCCAAACATCTTTCCCACCCAGAAGTAGCTCCTCTGGAAATCCCATTCAGCCCCCCACAAGGCTTCTGGGACAGTAGCTGAAAAGCCAGTCACTGCACAAGGACACAGCCACCTGTCTGTGGGGGCTCCTTGGTGCTCCCAAGGCCACATCCTCGGCAGGTGGCCAGGGAAAGCCGGGCGGTGAGGTGGAGAGAGGGCCAAGCAGGCCTGTGTTCTGCCCTGAGGAAGCCTGCAGTCTGGAGAGGGAGCCTTCCAGCAACCAAAAAACCCCAACGACAAAACACACAGGCACAGACGGGAGTCCTGGAGGGCTTCTGGGGCTGATGTCCTCTGCCTGAGCACTGGGGGGTGAGCAGGAGTGACCTGGTGAGCAAGGCAGCAGCTGGACATCACTTCCTGCACAGTGGGGGCCAGGCAGAGGCAAAGCCCTTGGGAGGAGGGGGTGTGGCAGGAGGAGCGTGCTGTATGCTTTGAAGACTGAACAGGGGACTTTGGACTTGGACACTGCTTCTTCCGCTGTCCTCTTCTGAGCCCATTCTTCCAGGCTCCAGCTGTCCACAGTCCGGCTGCCCACCCCAGTGCCTCCCAGCTCCCTGGCCAGTTCTATTGCAGACTGGCTGGCACAGAGCCAGGCACAGGGGGCCCCCGGGATCACTGGCAGGGGTTCCACCAGGTGCCACACCTGGCCCACTGATCTCCATCCACGGCGGGGGTTGCTTGGGGTTGGACCCACCCTATTGCACAGCAAGCTGCCTCACCTCCCAGGGGTGCCGAAGGGGTTACACAAACTCATACTTGGAAAGCCACAAGCAGAGGGTCGGCCTCTCAGCAGACTTGGCCTCTATGGACAGCTCAGTAAGCCGCACCCCCACAATTACAGAGGCCACGCGGGATGACGCTCACTTTCTGGCTTTGGATCCTGCCAGACTTTGTTCCCACTCTGGCTCTCTCAGTGGCCATGCAAGCCTGGCAGACACAGGTCTTCCCTGAGCCTGTGAAGCCCTGAGCCCAGAGCCTGGCACACAGGGCACTCTCCACACATCTGAGCACCTTCACTTCTTGAAAGGACTCATCCCTCACTCAATATAGGAGCAGAGGATGGTCTGGAATGGCTGAGCCCATGTCACAGACAGGAAACAAGAGGCAGGAACAGACAGACGGAACTTCTCTACAAACTGGGAGCTGGCTTCTCACCTGACAGTGTCAGGTGACAGCCAGCACCTTGTCGCTCCTAAACAAGGATCATGCCAGTGCCTGCCAGGGGTCTGAGGTGGGTGGTACAGCTGTTTTCCTTTCGAATGCTTCCTGCTTGCCCAGAGGGACAAGACAGGCCCAGGGAACCAGATGGCCATGCCCGAGAGGAAGGCAGATGTCAGAGACCAGCCAGGAAGAGCATCTCCAGCTGCTGTGTGAGCACTGCCCTCAGCTCAGGGCAAAGGAAGGAGCACTGTGCAGAGGGAGTCGGGGGGACCCTGTGTGGGACTCTGGGGGGTCAAATGACAGAGTGAGACCAGGAGGGTCTGGAGGGTCCTCCTGCTCTAACACTCAGAAAGTCACTCCTGTCTCAACCTGACTGTCCCAACCTCTTCTCTCCCCACCATTGCCTCCCATTCCATTCTGAAGCATCTTGTAATTTCTGTGGGCTAAAGTGCCTGCGTCAGCCCCATCCAGGAAAAGACTGCTCAAATGAACGGGTGTGCTTAAAACCCAAACGTGTCCATGAGCACGTGGGCAGTCACCATTCTGGGTTCCAACAGCAGGGCTCAAAGCAGGCAGCTTGGCCTGGAAGCTTCTGAGGAGCCCTACAACTCACCAGCACATGAAAGCAATTTTCTGAACATTTCACGGCTGCTTCATAAACGAAGTTCTCTTCCCAGCCCCACCAGCTCACACACTGCCCAAGGTCCCAGGAGAGAGCGAGTCATCTGACAGCCCAGTCATATAGGGGACAGATGGTGAGACCACCACCTACCCCCTGCAGAATCCCTGAGGGCTGTGGCTGCAGGGTGGAAAGTGACTTGGAGTTGGCAATGCTGTGGAAAGACCAAGGAGACATTAGCTGCAGGTGTCCACAGCAGGTGTCCACAGCAGTGCTTGTCTGTCCAAGTCACCCCCAGACCCTGGCCCTCCTGCCATCCCTCTCTTGTTACAGTGGGGGCCATTGAGGCACAGAGCCCAGGAAGGCTGCCCAAAGTCCTGTAAGATAAGGGGCCTGGGTGCCATCCCAGACTCTGTATCCAGACCTCTGCCATGAGAGCAGATGACCAAAACGAATCCAGCACAGATCTCTAACTGGGGCCCATGCAGGCTCTGATGTAGCCTGAGTTACATTCCTTGTTCCCTACTGCTCTGGAGACCCTCAAGCAGGCCCAGGTGGCAGATCACCCTGTCTCTCGGGCCAGTGCCCACAGGGTCAGGGCAGTTCTCCAGAAAAGAGCCAGAGCTTTACAGGAGAGCAGAGCGGGAGAGAAGGGCTTGGCAGGCATTTTCTGTCTTCTTTCTTTCTTTCTAAAGATGAGGCAATTATGCTCCGAACCAACATAAATTGTGGGTGGGGGGGAGGGAGGTTCACATCAGCACTGTCTGGAAGCCCTAATTTTTTCATCTGTAACTCTGCCTTACCAGTGCTGGAGGCGGGCAGGGGCTGGGATCTTTAATTCCATAATAACAATGCTCTGCACTTACACAGCATCTCTTCTCCAATACTCTCCACACGCTCTCTGATGGTTAATGAAGAGGCCACTTGCCCTGCCAGGAAACCCCAACTGTCTTCTCTATTATAAGGATGGGATCCCCCAGGTGAGGAGCTGTCCCAGAAACAAGAGTAGGTGGACAGGTGCTCTGGCCCACTGCCCCTTCCTGTAAGAGGTAAAAAGCCCTAACTCATCAGAGAAACAATGGCTGGAGGCCACAGCTTTCCAGCTTATAGCCAGCACCCCTTCCTTGAAGGACTCAGGGAGTTCGCCGCAATCTCAGTCTGTCCATCTGTAAAGTGGACTGGGGCCTGCACCTGAGGCTTGGTAACTAGGGGTAGCCAGGATCACTTGCCACCTTCAAAAAGGGGTACCTAGATGCCTCCAGGTGCAGGCCTAAGTGTGGAGCCGAGGCCTGGGGACTGCCCAAGCCTGAGGGATGGGGCAGGAAGAGGGGGTGCCAGCAGAGAAGGGAAGCCCCCATGGCTAGGAGGGAGGAAGGGGTCTGGCCCAGTGCCCTTGGGGGTTCAGCGTTAAAACTTCCCCAGAAAGTGAGTGCATCAGCCGTTCTGGGGGAACTGGCACAGCATCCCCCCAGGGTCAGGCGGTCATGGTGGACAGGTGTCTCGGGAGAGGTACAGACCCGGCGCCAGGCCTGGCCATCCCAGTGAGGTCCCTGGAGAACAACAGGACAGCTATCCCTGAAGAACAGCACACCTCCCCGATCACCGGCCCGGCAGTCCCGGAGTGGAGTCCCCACGGGAGGGGACAGCACGAACCCCACACAACCCGGCTCTCCAGGGAGAGGACAGAAAGAAAGGCAGAGGCAGAGAGACCGGTATGGGGGAGACGCCCCCAAGCGGCCCCCTTCCCCCGGCCTGAGAAGGCCCAGCGGGGGAATCCCAGCCTCGCAGTCCCGGTGGCATTAGCCCGGCAACGGGTGGCCCGCGGTCGCAGGCCCGGCCGGGGGCCACCGACCCGCGGTCCCGGCCGGCGGTCGGTACTCACCGGCACGGACATCTTGGCCGCCGCTCCCGTGGCCCAGGCGGGCAGCAGCGCCGGCAAGCTGGGGGCTCCTGTCCGCCGCGCCGCTCAGAGCCCCCGGGACCCGTCCCAGCGCTCTCGGGGGTCCCCGCGGTCTCCTGCGCGCTCCCGGCTGCCGGACGGTCCGGCCGCCCCAGCCCGCGCCGCGCATGCGCCGGCCGGCGCGGCCCCTCCCCCTCCCGTCTCCGCCGCTGGGGCCGCGTTAAAGGCGAGGACCCCAGACCCCGGCATTTTTCTGTCGGCCCAGCAAGGCTGGGAAGCTCGGTCTCCACTCCTTACCCAACCTTCTAGGGCCACCTCTAATAGCACCATCTCCTATGTGCTCCCCCTCACTCCCCACATTGCCCAGCCCTTGGTGCTGGGCGCCTGCCCTGTGGTCTGGCCGGGCTCCCAGTCCTTGTGTCTGAAGGCAATTGCACATCAGCTGAGCAGGGCTACTAGAAACACTCCCCACTCCCCCAGCTGAAAGCCCAGAGACCCCGAGCAACCGCCACGGGCAGCCCATGGCTCCTCAGCCTGCTCTTTGCTCCCTCCCAGTCCCGCACCTTCCCCCCACACACACACACACACACCCACCCCAAGAATGGGAAGCTCCCAGCAACTGGGCAGCAGCCTGGCTCACTGTCGGGTCACCCTGACAATTGGAACTAGACTGGCTTTTAGGGAGGATCCTGCCTCTTGGTAACCTCTACCCCCCTGCTCCCCCCCCACCCCCCGGGCCCAGGCCACCCACAGCCAGGTGCCCCTGCGCCAGGGGCCAGCCCGCAGAAACTGGAAGACAGGCGTTCGCAGGAGGAGTCTTCCTTTCCCCAGATTAAACACCCCCTATTTCTTTAGCTGTTCCACATCTGACATGGTGTCCAAACACCCCATACACGGTAGTGGGCACATACACGTGTGCCCTAATCCCCTCAACCCCTGCCAGGCAGGCCTTGGGTTCTCATGACACATTTAACAGAGACTGAGGCTCTGAGATCCCTCAGCTTCCAGAAGACAGAACCAGCAAACTGACCACTCAGTTCTGCCCCCCCCCCCCATCACATACCACCCATCCCTGCTCCCTGGGGGCCCTGCCTGGGAAAAGCCAAACCAGGTAAATGACTGCTACTGCCAGGGGGTGATGAATGAACACCTAGGCCAAGGTTCCGGGGACCAGGGCAGTGCTGGTAACACAGAGCTGGTTCTCAGAGGTTGACCAGCAGCAGCCGAGACTCATGGGGGGCCTTGGGGACAGACAGAGAACTCCAGCCCCCTAGGAAATCTGTGGGAGCAGGTTCCCAGGGGCATAGACCCTTTTGTCTGCAGAGTGTGATGTGCCAGGAGGCCCGAGGTGATTAAACAGGAAGAAGCAGTGGCAGGTGGGCTTCCCCATAGACCCATATCTCAGAACTCCCCATAGCAAGTCATCGCTTGATGTTGAGGAGGCTTTCCAGCTCTCTTTTCCAAGAGGTGGAGCTGCCTTGATCTTTCCCCTGAGGGTCCTGGAGAGAATGCTAACAGTGGCCACTGGCAATGAGAGGGGTACTATATGTGCAGTAAAAGGGGAAACTGAGGCCCAGGGCCCAATTCTCAGACAGATGAGCTGGGATCCCTCCCTGCTCCAACTCAGCAGGGTTGCCCCCTCTTCCCTTTGACTGGGGGTTTCCCAGTTGTGCATCCCAGTGCTTGGCAAGGCATTGTTGAAGGGTGCAGGCAGGGCCATGGGGAGCAGAGGGTGCTCTAGGCTGACAGCTGCCACCTCATCAAAGGGCACTCTGTGTGTGTGTCTGGCAGGCAGCCCTGCCCGTGCCCACCCGCTCGCCTCCAGCTGGCACGGGGGCTCTTGAGCTGGGAGCAGCAGCTCAGCCTGGAACCTGGGCTCTCAGCCACACGTGCCCATCGTCTCGCAGGCTTCCTCGGCCACCCCGGCCCCTCCCGCACCGAGCCTTCCTTGCCTCCTTCCTGCTCTCCTACTCTGGTTGGACTCTTATTGCCCATTCTGTTTCCTCTCCCCATTTCTAAGTGCCCTAGCTGGAACTGGATGAGCAGTGAGGAAAGATCCCTTCAACGCCCCCGGGGTACAGGGAAATGGAAATGCGGGGGAGGGGTGCAGCCCGGTCAAGATCTCCAAATTGGCTAGTCCTCACTTCCACCTGCCCCCCTGTGACTGCTGATGGATGCTCACTCAGGGAGGACATCACTAACTCTGCCCTTAGCACAGGATCTCTGGCCAGACCCTCACATATTCCAAGGGGTGGGCGACAGCCAAAGGAGCCCCATCGGGGCACTGTACCCTCCTCCCCTGACACTACTAGGTATCTGTGAAAGCAGGGATGCTCTTCCCTCACCAACCTGTGCCACCCCCCACTCCCAGTAGGCACATGATCCCGGGTGACTCACTCAGTCCTGCAGACAACAGGCTCTGGGGGCCTTGCAACTAGCAGTTGACACCAGAAGCAACAGCTGGGCTGCTTGAGCAGGCGCCAGTACCCTAAGAAGGTCCTTGAGGGCTGACCAGGGCCCCAGGGAGACAGGGTTATTGTCTTTCCTGGCACTGGGAGGGAAGGGAACTTGGACACAGCCAGAGTAAATCTGAGCAGAGACAAACTTCATATCCAGCTTTCTGGCCTCTGAGCCTTGCTATGTCTAGTGGGGCAGAGGCCAGGGAGGTGGCTCCTTCTCCCCCCAATGCCAGGGGTAACTGGGGATCTCTCTGGCAGAGGAGCCGGTGACTCAGGAGAGAGCAGTGAGCTTTTGGAGGCTCCTGCAGGCACTGTGTAATAATCCTGCGTTAGCATGGTGCATCTGTCACCACTGATGAATCAACACTGATACATCCTTATTAACTGATGCCCACGCTCTACGCAGATTGCCTTAGTTGTTCTCTACTGTCTTTTTCCTGCTCCAGGGTCCCATCCAGGATCCCACCCAGGATCCCACATTACATTTAATCGCCATGTCTCCTTAGGTGACTTTGGGCTGTGACTGTTTCTCAGACTTTCCTTGTTTTTTTTTTTTTTTTTTTTGACCTTGACAGTTTTGAGGGCTGGTCAGAGATTTTATAGAATGTCCCTCAGTTAGAATTTATCTGATATTTTTCTCATGGTTATACTGGGGTTATGGATTTTGGGAAAGAAAACCCCAGAGATGAAATGCCGTTCTTATCATATTATATCGAGGGTACATACTATCAACATGACACATGACTGTTAATGTGGACCTCGATCACCTGACTGCGATAGTGTTTGTCAGGTTTCTCTACTATGAAGTGACTGTTTTTCTTCCTTTTTCTATACCGTTCTCTTCAGGAGGAGTGAGGAGCCACACTCCACTCCCTTGAAGATGCAGCATCTACAAAAAACTACTTGGAATTCTTCTGTATGGGAAATTTGTCTCTTTTCCTTCATTTATTTATCTATCCAATAATTTATTTATATCAATGTGAATTTATGGATATTTCTTCTACAGTTTGGATGATAATCCCATATTAGTTTATTTCCTTGTTCAAACTGTTCCTGCTTTGGCTATTGAGAGTTCTTTCAATTGGCAAATAAGATTTTTAAAGAGAATCTAGACATCCAGATTGCTTTACACAGTCTCTGGATTTTGAAACGTCGACTGCTTCAACTGAATGAAATGCTTCCACAGGCCAACTGCTGGCAGCGCTGGGCTCTGGAGTCAGATTACCTGGTTGGAATCTCGCTCTGCTGCTTCCAGCTGAACGATCCATCTTGTGTGTGTGAGTGAACCCACCTGGGGCTCAGTTTTCTTATCTGTGAAATGGGAGGTTAATACTCACTGGGTTATTGAAGGGATTTGTTTGAACAACTCAGGTAAAGTTGGGGGCACTGGACCTGACAGAGAATCTTTAAATAGTAGGGGCCATCATTGCCACACGCATGAGCCAGGCATGGCTAAGCAACTCCCTGTGGAGGGCTGGAACTGAGTTTGTTTTGGGAAGGCCTATAGGGGAACTTCGGGTTTGGTAGTGGCTGGTGGGACCCTGTGAGCTCTGGAGTGAATGAGAAAGGGAACTACCTGCCCAGTCCTGGTTTTCGACATGAGAGATTAGCTCTACCGTTCTGGAGTAGCACCACATCAAGAGGTAAGTGAGAACTCAGAACTAGATGTTCTATTTTACTCACTCTAAAATGTGAATGACTACCTCTTCCCAGGAAGGCAAGTCAGACTGGCACAGAAAGAGAGGCTGAGCTTAGTAGAGTGGCTGGGGAACCCATGGTCTGCCAGGCTAGATCTTGGAGTTCAGTAAGAGCACCACCTCACATCCTGTGACCTTAAGCAAGTCCAGTTTCCAACATCCTTGAGGGTAATTTCATAGTATGGTCCAGGCTGAGCCCTGGGCACTGGGCCAGGGCGCCTCCTTATCTCTTCCCCATGCACAGAACCTTGGGTATGCTCTGCCTGGGGGTGACATCTGGTCAGGGGAGAGGGTAATGTTCAGGTCATCAGGCTACGTGGTACAGAGGGAGACCACCATCCCTCAGACACTGGGGCTTTAGGACCTGGTGGCAGAGGAAAAATGTATTAGTTTCTTATTGCTGCTGTAACAAATTACTACAAACTTAGTGGCTTAAAGCAATACAGATTTATTACCCTACAGTTCTAGAGGTCAGAAGTCCAAAATGGACTGAGAGAGCTGGTTCCTTATGGAGCTTCTAGGGGAGAATCCCTTTCCTGCCTTTTTCGACTCCTAGAGGCCACCCCACATTCCTTGCCTCATGGGCCAGCGACACGCTGACCTCTGTTTCCATCATCACATCCCCTTCTCTGACTCTGGCCCTCTGGACTCCCTCTAATGAGAACCTTGTGATGACAGTGGGCCCATTCAGATAATCCAGGAAAATCTCCCCATCTCAAGATTCTTCATTCAATCACACCTGCCAAGCATTTTCCTCTGTAAGGGAACCTACCCGGAGATTCCAGAGTTTTAGATGTATATAGGGGAGACCTCTGGTTCCTCCAGATTGCTCCCCCATTGGGCGCCCTGGCCTGAACCACCACCACGGCTGAGTCTGGCCAGACAGGAACCCTCTCTCACTCAGTTCAAGCAGCACCTCTGGCTGTGCATGGGAACAGATACAAAAGATGTGTGGCTCTAGTTCACAATCTGGCAAGACAAAGAAAGACTCCCAAACAGGCCTGGACTCTTTGACCTAGAAATTCCAGGAATTTATCCTAAAACATGCACCCACAAGTAGCCAAAGATATACACGCAAGGACAAAACTTGCAGCTTAATGATCAGCAAAACATGGGAACAAGTGACATGTTCCATAACGGGCGCCAGTTAAGTGACAGGACATCGATATGACAGAATCCAGTCCTGGGCAGCATGCAAATGACATGGAGTGTTTACAATATATTGACAAGTGAGGAAAAAGAGGCTTCCAAATAATAGGTTCAGATGGATCCTTTTTTCATAAAATTCACATATTGATATTTATATTATATATTTTTACCGGGAAAAGTGTGGAAAAATAGATAGCAGAATACCATCTGTGGTCATTTTGGGGTGGGGGTAGGAATTTTTTCACCACTGGGTAATGTTGAGAGAAGTCCTACTGGGTGCTCGGTACTTGCTGTGCCCGTCAGTGAGCAGGGCTTCTTCTGTCTTCATGGATTAGAATTGCATAGGAGATGTTTTTATAGGAGGAGAGGGGCTTTTGGAGTAACTAAAATTCTTTTCTCTATTTTCCAGTGTTCATTCTCAAAGGAACATTCATTTCTTGTGCATTCTTTTTACATTAAACACTTCTTAAAATTGCGGTAAAACACATATAAATTGAAATTTATCATTTAAGTGTACAATTCAGTGGCATAAACACATTCACAAAGTTGTGCAACCATCACCACTATCCATTTCTAGAACTTTTCTCATCATCCTAAACAGAAAATTTGCTCCCTTTAAATAATAATTTCTCTCTCCCCCTCCCCCCAGTTCCTTGCAATCACCATTCTACTTTCTGTTTCCATGAATTTGCCTATTCTAGGTGCCTCATGTAAGTATAATCATACAATATTTATCTTTTTGTGTCAGGCTTATTGCATTTTGCAAATTGTTTTCAAGTGTGATTTTTTTTTTTTATTTTAAGAATGCTTTTTGAGGGAAAAAAAATGCAACTGTCAAGTTTTAGAAAATATAAACCACCCAGGATAGGTTCCCAGGACCCTCTGGGAGCTAGTGCAAGGGTCTTTCCCAGGGGCTGGGGAGGGGGTGCAACTAAACAGTAAGCAGAGAAAGGCCCTGGGTCACACACACCAATCCATGCAACCCTGTCACCCCCACGCAGGCAGGAGACAGGGAGGAGGGCATTTGCCAGGGGTCCTTGGTATTGGACAGCTGATCTGGACAGAACTGCAGGCTCCCAGCTCGGGAGCCTGGCCACTGGAACTCCTGGCCTTCTAGGGTGTTTGTAAACTCCCAGAGACCATAGCCCCTTCCAGGAATAGGCCTATGTTCTCAGTGACTGTGACAAGTGGAATTTCACTCACCACTGGAGACAATCCCCAAGGCATTGTGTTTCTGAATCCAGGGATGAAACTGCCAGCTGAATAGTATACATTCTCTAAATTATTAAAGAGCCTGAGAGCGGCTGCCACATTGGGGTCCCTGGTGCGAGTCCTCGGAGCAGCAGTTGAGTTCTTGGCGGGACAGGACCACCAAATGTCCTACCCACCCCCCAGCCCCACCCCTGTCAGCTGCTCTGTGCCCTGGAGGCCAAGGGTTGGCCCCAGGGGTGCTGGGAAAGTGTCCTTGCTCCAGGGAGTGAGTTGACCTTTGTGACAACAGGAAAGAGCTCACTGCAGAGAGTGAGGTCTGCACTAGGCTCTGTCATCTTCGACCTCCAGTGACAGGGCGGGTGTGGGGCTGGGTGTCAGGCTGGCCTGGGTCCGTCCTTCTGCGTGAACTTTGGTTTGGTATTTATATTTTCTAGGCGTGTTTCCTCCCCATCTGTCAAATGAGGCTTAATAGAGCGGAGAAGCACCCACTGCTCCAGGGGGTCCGTCCCTCTCATTCCGTGAGGAAGCCCCGAGAGTATGCAGTGCCGTGCCCTCGTTCAATGTCCCTGGAGGACTGGGATATGAGACGTCTGAGGGCTGGTGGGGACGCGGATACATCTGCCAAATGCTGCTGCTGTCAGGATGGCTGACAACTCTCTCCACCCCCACCCACCAGCCTGCCTTTCCAAGCCCTGGCTTTCTACTTCTGTGCTCTCCTCAGGTAGGAGACACCTTCTCCTCCTGAACATGCCCCTGCAGGTGATAACCATGCTGGCGCCGGCCTGAATTCCGGCCTCGAGGATACCCTCAGGCAAGTTCTTTACACAAGGCCCTCAGGCTCAAGGTTTGACAGAAGGAATGACTGGGAGAAGGCTCTAGAAAGATAAGACTGCACATTGTCAGTCTGGATGACAAATCTTCTGAATGGGATGGAGTGATGCTCACAGTGGGACATCCATCAGACACCACGATGAGACCCAGAGACACTGTGACACATCCAGATGGAGAAGCCTTCTTGGGCGCTGCCAGCCTGGCCCGTCTGGGATGACGGAGGCTTCCTGGAGGAGGTGGCACTGGACTAGGAGCTTGATGGATGAGTGAGGGTTCAGGGGGCTTGTATGGGCAGCAAAGCCAGGGTGGAGGTTGGTCCTTTCATATCTGGTCCAGAAGCCTGAGTCCCATGTGTTCCTGGGGACACAAACCAGTGTTCCAGAAAGCAGAGCCCAGTGGGGAGGCCTGTGTTCAAACTCTGGCTCGCCATGCTCTGCCCTGGGCCAGGAGC
Source organism: Macroglossus sobrinus (assembly GCA_004027375.1). Taxonomy (NCBI): domain Eukaryota; kingdom Metazoa; phylum Chordata; class Mammalia; order Chiroptera; family Pteropodidae; genus Macroglossus; species Macroglossus sobrinus. The sequence continues at coordinate 43,080 of PVKZ01005646.1, forward strand.
CCCCTCCAGACCTCGGTTTCCTCTTCTGTGCAATGGGGCAGCTGTGCGGGCTGCTCAGAAAGGGTGCTGGGGAGATTTGGGTGCAGCTGCCTTGGGATCCACTTCTGTTCCGCTCCCCCCACCTCCATTAATGAATCTCTCAGGGGATTCGGAGGCATTAAGCCCGGACTCCTGCTGGGCACCGTCTCCTGCAGGAGACCCAGGCCTGCAAAGTCCCACGTGAGCAGACGTCAGTACAAAAATATGGTGTATCTCATGTGCGCAAGGCATCGTGGGGTTTGTCATTCCAGGAAGCAGAGCCTGAGGTGAGGGTTCTTTGAAAATAGCTTCATAAGGTCACAGGAGGGGGCTGGGGAAAGTCTGAACAGGGGAGTGGCGCCCTTGCTGTAACCTAGCTCCAGCAGGGGAGCTTGGAGTGTGGGTTGCAGGCTCCTGTTAGGCTCCTGGTCAGCCACACCTTGATTACTGCCTGGCCTGGGGAGGGGATGACCTCTGGCCAGGCAGGTTTCACTCTGCCGAGGGCAATTCTCCAGAGATGGGGCCGGTTGTGAGCAGTTAGCAGCCAACTCTCCCAGCAGCCAGGGGATGGGCGCACCTGAGAAAAGGGGTCTGGGCCAGTACCTCCAGCGTCCTCCACTGAGGTGGACGAGTCAACTAGCCTATAGCTCTACAGGTTCTTCTGCCCTTAAGGAGCCAATAGCTATTGAATATCCTGATCTCTTGGGCCCTTGGGCATGTCTGGGGAGTTACTTTCAGAAAGGCCCTAAATACAGGTGGGGATGGACTCCCAGACAATCTAATCTGTCTCTCTCCCGCTCGCCCAGCCCCTAGCATCCTTGCTTCGTCCACTCAGTGTCCTTCTCAGTGACCTGGGACACTCCAGGGAGGGAAAGTCTCAGCCCATACTATTTCCTGCTTAGGAGGGAGCCCCCGGGGAGAGGCAGGGGCTTTGCCAAGGCATCGCAGAGCGGGGGCTGGGACCCAAGTCCTCTGTCTTCCAGTTCTTTCCCCACCAAGGAGAAAGTCCATGACGGAACCTCTGTTAGAAGCAGCAGCACTTCTTTTTGGGGGTGAGGGTGAGAAAAGCTCCCCTAGTGAGCAGAGGCAGGCTCCCTTCTTACTCTCTGAATAACCCAGGCCACAGTGAGACTGGGGAATGAGGACACGGCAACCCCTGGGCCAGCTAGCAGCCTGGAGGGAGACAAAATGCCACGACTCGGCGTGGGGTGGTGGAGACCTGGGCCGATGCCTGCGAGGAATGGCGCGGTGTCGTTCTTGCTACCAATATCTCAGGCTCTTGAGAAGGATGTGACTTTTGGTTTAAATGGTTTCTTCCTAGACAATTCCTTCATCCATCTACAAGGAAGGAATCGTCATCCGCCCTGAGGCCTACTGTGGCCGAAGCCTCACTCATCCTGTGAGAGCCTAGGGTCTTACTGCAGCTGGCGTCACGGGCCAGTTCTCCAATCATGGACGCAGGAAACCAGGCCGGCCCAGCCCTCAGATGGCACCACCTTCACTGGCTCCCTCTTGTCCACGGATGCACTGAATGGAGCCGTTTGCCACGAGTCCGGTCTGTGCTGCTTCAGAATTGTCGAGAGGCACCCCCATTTTACAGAGAGCACAGGTGAGGCTGCCAAACTTACAAAAGAAATGACGGTGCCAGAAAGAATGTTTGGGGCCCGACCCACAATGTAGAATCCGTGTGCAGATCTGATTGTCCCCAGGCAAGACCATGTGGTCCACCCGGAGAACGCACAAGGAGGCAGCTGAAATGATAAAGCGGCAGGCACGTGATCGAGGGGAAGAGGGCTTTAGTTTGGGAGGAAAAAGGCAGAGAGGGGATGCGATCCAAGGCTACGGGGTCATGAACAATGGCATCAGGCAAAGCTGGGCCTGCTCACCAAACTTCAGAACCACTTGGGAAGCGTGAGAGGCGTGAAGTGAAGTCCCACCACTTAACTGAACAAAACTCACTCCTGAGTGGTGACAGGAGGCATGGGTTCAGAAGATGCTTAGAGCAACTCGTAAATGAATGTGCCACAACACTAGGTTGTGATGAATCGGAAGTCAACTGGGACATATTCCTGCTGCATAGTCAGGGGTCTCCAGTGAAGCAGAGCCAGTAGGTTGATATAAGCTGAGAACTCCCACAATGTGCTGTCTGCAAGGTGATAGTGTAAGTCTCAGTCCAAGTCCGAAGACCCGAGAATTGGGAGTGCCCACGGACGGGAGGAGATGGATGTCTGAGGTCAAGGGGAGACCAAATTCCCCCTTTCTCCACGTTTTTGTTCTAGTCAGGCCCTCTGGATTGGATGATACCCACCCCAGTGGTGAAGGTGATCTTTACTCACTCTACCCAAATGCCAATCTCTTCCAGAAAAACCCTTAAAGACATTATCTTACCAGTTATCTGGCATCAAGGTGACATATACAATTATCCATCATATGTGCCCTGTCCAAATGTCCCTTCCAGAGACAAAGCTCAGACTGTAGAAGGTTCTGGTACCCAGGGATGATCTAGTTCAGTGTTCTCCATGGGTGGCCATCTTCCTCCTAATTACGGACACCTGTCGCCCAAAGCACTAGGCTCAGAGACAGACAAACAGGGCTTCCTTGCTGAATCGTGTTTTCTTGGATGGTTTTCATAGGAAGAAAGAGGCACAACTGTCCTGCTAGAAAGAGGGAGACCTTTCCTGGAAGCAACTGGGCATCGCATTTGAAGGCTTTGACAATGGGTCCCTTCTCTGATGCAACTCCACTTGTTTCAGGAATCTAGACATACTCAGGGACACAGATCAAGATGTAAGGACAAGGCGGCTCTTCACAACACTAGAATAACAACGAGTGAGTGACTCCAGTGGCCAATGGTAGATGATCTGTAAAATAAATTATGGTACAAACATATAATGGCATATTATAGAGTCGTTAAAAATCATGTTCTCAAAGAATGTTTGAATAAACGAGGAAACGCTCATAGTATATACCATAGATTAAAAAAAAAAGAGAGAGAGAGAGAGAGTATAAAATTGCATACACCAGCACTGTCCAAGAGAATTCTGTGATGGCCATGTTCGATACCTGCTCTGTCCAGTATCATAGCCACTGGTCACATGTGACGACTGAGCACTTGAAATCTTTGGCTAGTGTGACTCAGGAACTGAATTTTGAATTCTAATGAATTTAAAATTTAAATGTAAATAGCCATACGTGAAAAGGTAAGTAGCTTCTGTACTGAGCTGCACAGGTACAGTACAATTCCAACTGTGTTAGGAAAAGGCATGTGAAAACATATGAAAAAAGACTGCAAGGGAGTACCCCAAAGTATATATAGCAGTTTTCTCTGTATGATTCTGAAAGATTTAAATTTCGTTTGACGCTTCTGTTTTCCAATTTTCCAACATGAAGACTTCTTCTATAATCAGAACAATCACGGGGATGTATCAAAAAAAAAAAGAAGTGGGGAGGCGAGAGAGGAAAGCCTCGTACAGACGGAGCTGGGGTTGGCAGGACGGCCGGGGCGCTGGCCTGGGAACCGGGGTGATCCGCCCAGCGCTGGGCTTGTTTTGACGAGACCGTTTGCGCCTCTGGTGGATTGGGTCGTCTCCAAGCTGCGGGCCACCTAGCTGACACGCTACAAACTCAGTTTCGCTGGTGTGAGCATGTGTGTGTGTACGCACGTGGGTCTTGCCATCTGTCGTTGCCAACCTGGCAGCAAAGTGTTGCCTCTTCAGCTGCATTTGTTGGGTCTTGGGGGAATTTTGTTGTTTGAATTCCTTGCTTGCTTCCCAGGCCTGACTTCAGCTGCTTCTCCAAGTTACTGATAACTCTAAGGAGCTTCCGACTAAGTTCTTCGCTGGGCCCCCAAAGACTTGAAAGGAGGAAGTTCCCACAGGTGGGTCTCAGGGTCTCGGGGTCTCCGCAGGTTGGAAAGCCAGGTTATTCCTTATAGTTTGCTGGTGTGTCAGCAATTTAAAAGTTTGAATTGTTTGAAGTGGCAAGAAGAAAAGATAGAATTTTCCTAAATACATAGCTGGAGCTTTTAATTTTTTTTTTTTCTGAAGTAGGGAGGCCATAAGTAGTGGTTCCCAACTTCAGAGTACATAAACACCTGGCCACCTGGCAGGAGCACAGAGTCCAGGTGTTAACCCCCAGGGTTATTTAACAACCCCTCATTTTACAGATGCAGAAACAGCAGGAGGGGAGGCAGAGGGCCGAGCTGGTCAACAGAGCTGGGATTAAAATCTGGGTGTCCTGACTGAGAGGTGTGTGTGTCTCACTATATCAAGCTGTCTCTGTCGGCACAAAAGTGCGACCCAACCAATTCTCTGATACCAACTGCAGGTCCAACGATTCAATTCAGCTTTGTCACTAACTATCCAGAATTAGAGCAGACCCCACAGATTAAGGGCTCAGTTAGACAGGGCTGCTGCCACTTCAGACACAGCCACAAATGGGGTACCTGGGCTACCCATGCTTCTGGTTTGATATTTGCTAGAAGAACTCAGAGACTCAGAAAGTGCTGTACCTACCACGACAATGCACTATAAAGACTATATACTGATGAAGAGCCAGATGGGGATGGTCCCGCAGGCCTCATGCACAGGAGCCTCTGTGCCTGCGGAGTTGGGGTGTGCGCCCCCGTCCCAGCAGGTGGATGTGCTCCCCAAATGTTGTTGATTAAAGGATTTTATGAAAGTTTCATTTCACGGGCATGGTTTATGAAATCATGAGCCATTGGTGACTGAACCCCATCTCTGGCCTCCCTCTCTCCCGAGGTTGGGGACAGGGCTGAAAGTTCTAATGCTGCAGTCACGGGTGTGGCTTTGCTCATGGCTAGTCCCCATCCTGAAGCTATCTAGGGCTCCCCCAAGAATCATTTCATCAGATACAAAGATAGTAAATTCCAAGAGTTTTGTGAACTCTGTGCCAGAAACTCTACAGAAACTAAATATTTTTTATTACACCACATGGGGTATTTGTAATCTTCTGGAAAACACCACTTGCATTGAAAAGACAAAACTGTCCTTTATAAAGCTTTCTCATCATTTCTAGGTTCAGTTGTCTACACGTAAGTCATAGTGGACATTGTTGGTGCAGGCCAGGGGTGTGTGTGTGTGTGTGTGTGTGTGAGAGAGAGAGAGAGAGAGAGAGAGAGAGAGAGAGAGAGAGAGAGAGAGAGAGAGAGAGAGAAAGAGAAAGAGACTGAGGGATGAACAGGTTCCCCTCCCTGTTGTCAGGACCCTAACCTCAAATTCAAAGGTCCCATGATGGAGCTCAAGAGCAGAACTGTAACAGAACTGCAAGGTCCACTGAGGTGTCAGGGACAGAGAGCACCCAGAGAGTCCTCAGGCACCCAGAGAGCTTCCAGACTTACAAACTGTCTTCCATCTGTCAGTCAGGGGGCCTCACACGTGGGCAGGCTGAGGTTATAATGCAAAGGTGCTAAGTGGAAGAAGTAAAGCGTTAAATCATGAACTAAGATTAGTGAGGCTAGTCAGGGAAGTCAGCCTCCTGCCCTCCCTGCAGAGGACAGGACAGCAGCTGGGCCCAGCACCCCTCCTCCTGAGCTAAAGAGTTCGGCCACACCTCCCATGGAGAGAGGGCACCCACAGCAGCCTCATGTCACAGCTGCTCAGGATGCTGGACAGAGTCTAAAGATGGGCAGTTCCATAACTTCCACTAGAACACCCAGACATTGACTGTAATTCACTTCGGTGTGTTCAAATTTCGAGCTCATTCATCTAGGTCAGGAGCCACTTATTTGCATCTAACAAGTCGCAGCCTGCTGCAGCATCTTTCTAACATATGGCCTGTTCATGT